>CM052344.1:11609693-11666297 GCA_028455595.1 Lasioglossum vierecki | reverse complement strand
ATAGTCAGCAATAGTCAAATATTAGCGCCAAATTGCGTCCAATAGCGCCAAGGAACTCACTCCTGTTATGTCCAATCACAGTTAGTCACGTGATGTGCTGTGATTGTGGTGCCATCTAGGCAAGTTCCCTGTAGTTAGCCAAGCAATCCAAGGCAGGGGGAGAAAATTCTTATGTATGACCTTATTTCTATAATATTTCTTATTGAACCAATTATTCGATATAGCTAATGAGTGAACATATTTGATAGTAAATCTTATAAAATCTATTCAAAACTCCCGCCCATTAAAATTCAACTAATTTAGTCGATAGTTTAAAAATCAGTCGATAGAAAATAGTAGTTGGCTACTATCGATTTAGTCGATAGTTTTATCGATGGTGCCCATCACTACCGGATAGTCTCACAAACTTCGGACGCAGAGACGTCCCTGACGAAACTCGCGCATGCGCGCGAAAAGCGCCCCTGTGGAAGCACTGCTTGGACAGACTATAGTTGGCAGCCGTGAGCGGTAATGTTATCGCTTTCTACCATCTACAACCATCGATCGCTCATTGCGAAGTGGTTCCATCATTTTTTTCACCGATTATCGGTTGAAATCAATTTCACAAAAATACGGAATCACACCGAAACGCTTACATGAGATGTGCAATTCCCTTCGGTGCCGCGATTAAGTGAAAGGAACCATGACGACGGCACTGTATCTGGAACACTATTTGGACAGTAAGTTTACAATCCTTTTTTTCCCTCGTCAAAACTCTGAAGAAAACAATGGTACTTGTCGTATGTTATGTTGAACGTAAGACTAGACGAACATTTAACGTTATATCATTAATCTTCGAGTTCTCTCAGCGGGATTAATAATTCGCGAACCTTCGCTGAACGTACGAACGGGAACACGTAAAAGAGAACGTAGACGAAAATAAACAGTGAAAGTTCTGCCCTGTACAGATCTTTACGGCAGAATAACTGAAAAACGTTGAATACATAGATATTACCCAAGCTTCGTGTTAATTATCGGTCAATTTTGGTAATGCGAATATTTCTTTTATCCCCTCAAAAAATGTAGAGACTGATGAATAAATTTACGAATGGGATCACATAAAAGAGAACATAGTTGAAAAGAAACATTAAAAGTTCTGAAGAATGAGTCAAGCCTTGTAAAGTAGATATTACCCAGGCTTTGTAAACCAACTCTGGTACAGTTTATAACATATCGTTTTTGTCTTTCAGGTCTGGAACATCTGCCCATTGAATTGCAGAGGAACTTCACGTTAATGCGAGATCTGGACACTAGGGCACAGGGGTTGATGAAAGACATAGACAAATTGGCGGACGACTATTTGAAAAACATAAAGAAGGAATCTCCGGAGAAGAAGAAGGAACAGTTCACTCACATACAAAATTTATTTAACAAGGCGAAAGAGTATGGAGATGATAAAGTTCAGTTAGCGATACAGACGTATGAGTTAGTGGATAAACATATTAGAAGACTAGACTCTGACTTGGCAAGGTTCGAGGCTGAGATACAGGACAAAGCATTGATCAGTAGTAGAGCACAAGAGGAGAACAATGCTAGTAAAAAAGGTAGAAAAAAGCTGAAAGAGAAGGAGAAACGAAAGAAGGGTGTTGCAGGTGCCAGTAGCGAAGATGAATCGAAAACTGCTAGGAAAAAACAGAAGAAAGGTTCGCTTGATTATCTTTATATTTTGTAACAATTTGAGGATAGAAAACTTATCATATTCTTGTCTATACCTATGCTAGGTGGATCCGTTGCTTCCGCATCATCTGCCGGTGCTGTAGGAAGCGGAGCACAAGTGGATTCCGGTGCGCTTGGACATCCGGCGGATGTCTTGGATATGCCTGTCGATCCCAACGAACCAACGTATTGTCTGTGTCATCAAGTCTCTTACGGAGAAATGATCGGTTGTGATAATCCTGACGTAAGTCTACTGTTCCTTTATGTTTCTCAATGTCTATTTATTATTTTCTTACAAGCATAACATTATTGTCTTTTCTCGACACAGTGTCCCATAGAATGGTTCCACTTCGCTTGCGTTGGTTTGACTACGAAACCTAAAGGGAAATGGTACTGTCCTAAATGCACGCAAGATAGGAAAAAGAAATAGGTATCCATGGGTCGTGTACAATTACAAATTGTATCTTAAAGGAAAGACTCGTACATTACTTCTAAAATTAGCGTACTACAAGAACACGTTTTCATGGTTCAACATGAAGCAAAATTGAAATGTATAAAAAGATAGAAATTTTATAAAAACAAAGAAACACGAAACAAACGGAAAAGGAAAAATGAAACAAGGAGGGGAAACAGAACGAAAGTGCTAATAACTGTATTTGTATTGCATCCAACGTTGTTGCGAGTTCCTTTGTTCAGGAAGACCATGGCCGGCAATGTTAGATATAATGAAAGTACAGCGAAATGTTAGCTAATCACAGAAGAGAATATTTGAGAATCGGCCATGATTATCGTCCTCTCTTTCTATGTTTCTCTTTATTTTCTTTAGATGTACAAAGTAGTAATTTATTATGAATAACTGAAATTCTCGAACAAGAGCTTTACAACTTTTTAGATAATTATTTTTCTTGGCCGTTTTTCGAACAACTGTGATTTGCTTATCGAAGTTTCTGTCTTTAAACTATAAGTATTGATACGTAATTATAGTATTAAAATTAAAATTATTACTGTTTTTATATTTTATAAATGTAAATGACACTGTATAGAGAATAAGTTTCTGTTGAAATAAAATTATACAAAATAAAGAAACTTTATATATATATATAACTTTATATATATGTTCTTCTCGAGCAAAATATATTCAATTTACCGAAACGCAGACATTTAAATACTCGTTTGTTCTCTATTGTTTTCTTTAATAAGTGTACGTATTATATTTACAAGCACCGTCGAATGCCATAATAGTACAGCATTAATAGAAAATGCATATGTCAAGATCACGAATTATTCAAGTTTATAATGATTCTAAGCGAAGTTAATTTCTTACTTATAAATATTAGAATCAGTTTCATGGATATACTCACCAAGTTATTCAGACTATCGCACTATACAAAATAGATATCTGCAATAGCATTAAAAAATAATGACTAGATTATTGACTGCATAAAAAGTAATCATTCGTTCATTACGGAATGCCTGCTTGCGGATTACAACATTGACTAGGTGGAACAATCCAGTTGTACTGATAGCTCATTCGATTTTTCGTTTCCTTCACACACAATTGCCCAGATGATTGATAATATTCGTGCATATTTTTCATGTTCGCAATTGTTTGCTTGTGCGTGACTATGTACTGATTAGAACAACCCCTTGATTTGTACTCTGTATCGAAACGCACATCGTGCTTTCTCTCGATATTTGCCAGCGGAGCTATCCACAGTGCAACAGACACGTCTTCCGCCTTGTGTAACCTGAAAATTGATTAAACAATTAAATGTATTCCTTCTACTTCGTGTTACAAGTAATGTTTAACTTACTTGAGAATGTCAATGTTCACGGCAATGAACTTGACTAAATTATAGGACAGAACGTATCCACCCCCAAGTGCGTAAGGAAGATAATAATCGCACAGTACCCAATCGGTCTCTTTCCAAGGTCCGCTTCTCTTAACGTGCGCTTTCCCATTGAAGTAACCCCAGTACAGTTCTCTCTTGGTTCCTCTGTTATCCCATTTGTCCAGTTCTTTCAGAACTTTGTGTACCAGCACAAATGTATCGTCGTCACACTTCATTAAGTAATCAAAATTGTATTGCTCGTAAACTTCTTTCAGCCCATATAAAACTTTTTTAGTTAATGTTCCATATGAGTCTATCAGTTTTGGTAGCAAAAGCAAGTCGTTGAACCTGTGTTTCTCTGACAGCAATGTCTCCAGTTGCTCCGGTAAGATGTTCTGAGTCCCTACCACGAATAGGTGCTTCACGGTGGCGTAGTTTTGCGCCAACCATGTTTTCCTAATAGTTGCTCTCCATTCCAAGTTATCAGGGCTGGAGAGCACGAGTATCACGAGCCTGTACTTTGGTTTGTTGTTCGTCTGGCCATTCTGTGAACACTTTGTGGAAGGTAAGAAATGAAAACACAGGCAAATAACCAGTGATGCTATCAGCAATGTTGGAATGTTCAGTTTGAAGTAAAACTTCTTCCGGATTATCGTGGAGAAACTCTTCGACGATGATCTCGTCGGTAGAAGCGTCATTAAATCCATTTTGCCAGTGTGTTACTGACTATCCGCATTTCTTAACCTTCCTAGTGTTATCTCTGTGCACTCGCGATCTGACTTTATCATATCTTCTCAAGGGATTGTCCTTTCAGACAACGTTATCTATTACTTGAACATTTCAGAAAATATATGTTTATGTCAAATGTTCAACTTGAACTACGTCGATCAGCTGATCGAACTCAATGAAATTTACAAATTACCCTCTCCACAAACACTTTGTCCAATCAGAGAGCGTAACTTTTATACACACGAGAAGAATGAATATTTTCTTTTAGATTTGTAAGATATTATTGTATGGCGGGTAATTTCAAAAATTTTCATGCAATTTCCAGTTTTTGTAGACGAATTTTAAGAAACTTGGATCAAATAAAATTATATAAAAGGGATTACTTTTTACATTTTTATTGTACAGAATTTATTATAAAGTCCAATGTTCTATTCAATATAGTAAATCGCAACGTTGACTGCTATTCGACTAAATATCCTGTTAACAAATAACCGCCCGAATCGCTAGTCAGGATGTCGGGGTGCGTTCTGTTTGGCAAAACTTGGTAGGAACGTAGGAAGTTCGACACAAGCTTTAGATTAATAACATTTTGTTGTTGCTTCAACATCACGTACGTCTCCTGCAGAGGTTCCCGATATAAATGGTGGATTACAAAAGGCCTGGACACTCCAAGAAAAGGCAGAAGAGCAGTTACAATATTTAGAGGATGTTCTTTAGCTATAATAACTAGTCCTCGAGCTTTCGTGTTTTTCGCGAGCTCTACAGCTTGCTGGGTTTCCTCGAACCATTTCGGTTTCTTCAGAGGAACGATCTCTGTAGATTCAGATTTCTCAGATTCATCCAATTTTCGTTTCGTCCCGATCGAACAGTTGTGCGAATTATGTTCTTTCAGGACTTGGCAGCTTCCGGCAATCTCGTTCGCGTTAGTAGTGCTTTCTTTATCGTTAATATCTTCGTTTTGAACTTGATTGTGTTTACTCGCTTCAGTCTTATCGGTTGAATTATCACACGTCTTCTTCGACGCCAATATATTATTTAAAACAGCTTCTTCCCCTTGATAATACAATCTCAGAAAGCTGTAAATATTCACATTTATTAATCTGCTCAATTGTTCTTTAGGAAAGTTCATGGCGTGTATTAACAAGGTTTTAGGCACATTCCCAGGGTGCAGGTTGATCAAATGTCCTGCAGTGTTCGCACCAATTCTATCCAACAAAGCAGCCGCCGGCAAGCCTTGACACCCGCTATCGTACAGTATAAACAATCCATCCGATTGAACGTCGCTGTACGATAATATCTGCGCCAATGTGTCCATTCGCAAGCTTCCGATCTTAGCATGATCTAGCTTGAAGTACACATCGTGCAGAGAACTTATACAAGGCTTATATATAGTCAAATATCTAACATACTTTCGCTCCTTCTTTTTCAGATATTTCTCCTGAGAATACTCCGTTTTATCGGAGAAGGATTTATTGTTTTCGATTAGGCTACCTACTATTTCCTTACCGCTTTTACCAGCCTCTTGGAGCTGAGCGATCTCTTTTTTGGACAACTTCTGGGATGTACCGTCATCGTTGATGGAACGATTATCGTGACCGCTGGGCAAGGTCTCCAATAAATCATTCCATGATTCAGACTCTGAACCTTCTCTCAAGGAGAACGTTCTCTTTCCATTCTTTGATGGTATCATCTCGAAAGTGGTCCAATACCTCTTGCCAATAATCTCGCCCATATTTACCAGATCTCTCCCCAGCATTAATTGTCCATTGGCAGTCACTTTGTAAATCTTCTTGAAATCCAACTTTTTTACTATTACATACTTTCCTACGGCAATAACGTCTTCCTCGGACTCGCACATGTTTGTCAATCTAATGGGCTTTGTGTATGTATTTACAAACGTGTAATAACGTAACCTAAAACCTTTAACTGCTCGACATAACCTAGCACACGTAAGTACAAATAAATCAACGCACCATCGGTGCACCATCTGTCACAAAAGGTTATTGTGTTATCGTTCACATAACAGATCGTGTACATACAATTAAATATTAATGCGGTAATACTCTGTTCGTCTTTCGTCATTGTATTCTCGTAAGTTTCACGCGAGTATCGTCTTTGTAAGCGTCAGGATAGAAATCATTTAATCTCGCTTTATAAAAGTTATTATTAAATAGACTGTGCGGATCTTTATGCATGAATAAGAAAATTTTCAAAATTGAAGATGTATACATTCTGTTTGGTTTCCATTCCTTATGATAGATATAGACAATTTTTATTTTGCATAAAGATCCGTTGTCTAGTTATTATCGTCTTGATACCTTTGATCTATCTCTCATTTGTCTCTCATTGCAGCAATCAGAAAGAAATGTTTCTGTACAAAGAATTTCAAGCAGTGGTACTTGCTGGCGGAGGAGGATCTCGCATGACGGAGCTTACTCAGGGCCAGTACAAATGTCTATTGCCGATTGGAAACGTACCGATGCTATGGTATCCTCTTCAGTTACTGGAAGACGCTGGCTTCAAAGAAGCCATAGTTGTTGTGTCAGAAAATATGGGGAACAATGTATCGCTCGCTTTGAACAAACTAAACCTCAAGATCAAAGTAGACATTGTCCATGTTCCGAACGCGGAAGATCTTGGAACCGCAGACTCCATTAGACTGATACATGAGAAAATCCACACTGACTTCTTAGTGATTTCCTGCGATCTGATCAGTAACGTCGACATATGCGAAGTTTTAAATCTATACAGAAAACATAATGCCAGTATCGCTGCGTTAATGCTGCCTGAGTCCCAACTTTCAGTTAGCGACGACTTTGTAACTCCAGGTCCGAAAAGCAAACAGAAGCCAGAGACCGATTTGATAGGTATCGACAACGAAACAGGACGTTTAGTATTTTTGGCTTCAGCCTCCGATTTCGAGGAAACCATTAATCTTTCCCAGATGCTTCTTAAAAAGCATATAAGTTTTACTATTCACTCGAAGTTGCAGGATGCTCATTTATACGTGATGAGCAAATGGGTTTTAGATTACTTGGTGCACGACAAGTAAATAATGTAGTATCGAAATATTTGAATAGTTCCATATATAATGTACTTAATAAATTGTTTTCTTTTCAACAGGAGTTTCAGCGCGTTAAAGGGTGAACTGCTTCCATACATCGTTAGAAATCAATTGGCTAAGCCTCCTAAGCAATTCACAGAGGATAAGAACACATCGATAGTACAGTTCAATTCTAAGAAAGATATATATGATTTCGCCAACGAGAAACCTCTAGACGATTTGATCAGAAAAATGTCGGCATATAACGATCACAACACTGATTTGGAAGATGCGTATGACGGGGACATAGTGAGGTGTTACGCTCATATTGCTAGTGGGAAATTCGGGATTAGAGCGAACACTATACAAATGTACCATTTCGCTAATACTAAGGTGAAAATACAGAAGCAATTGTTTTCAAATTAATAGTTCTGTGTCAATGGAGTAAATGTTTCAGATATCAGAGTGGTGGACCAGCCATGACATGAAGGAATCAAACGTTCCAAGAATCTCAGCTAGCGCTACTATAAAGACTACACAGATACTGGACTGTTGCGTGGACGACAATGCCACCATACATGAAAAGACTTTCCTTAAAAAATGCCATGTTGGTCCGAATGCAGTCATCGAATCTAAAACCAGAGTATCGAACAGCGTTATAATGGAAAATGTTACTATTCAACAAAGGTAATTCTTAACACTTTACTGTACCAAAAGAACCGAAAGTACTAAGAGAAATGTTATGGTCGGTAGTGTGCTATGACATGTGAAATCACATTTTATTATTCAATTTCTAATTTGCAGATGCGTGATACAGAATTGCATCCTGTGCAGCGGCTGTGTGATCGAGGAGGGTGCAGTATTGCAGGATTGTGTTGTTGTTGGTCCTCAACATGTAGTCGGTCATCATTCTCATGAAGTTCTCACCGATGCTGACAAGCTCATAGAAATTTAATTATTTATCAGTATACAATAAAGAGTTTTTAAACACAACATCCTTTTCTTCTACGAATACCCAAATTTTTTTCCATGTCATTCGTATATCCATAATTCGTATTCAAATTATTTCATAGATAAAAAATCACGTATAAATACACGAAACCTCGTAAAAATTAATGGAAAGATTTTCTCGAGTTGAGAACCACTGTAACATGGTTCAAACTTGTTTGGACTGGGAACGTTCGATTTCGGAACGCGCTCTATCATCTCTTTTGAACTGTTCCTTCGTGCAAGATGGTGAGCGAAACTTCGAACAATCAATATCTATTTATTGCAAAGCCATCTCAGGCTTTTCTCATGTAAAAACAATAAGAAACGTTTCGGTATCTCTTGTAGAAACGATATGCAACAATAGTTCCTGCTGGAAAATTCGGAATAAATAGTTAAACAGTGTTGTACAGCGTTAGAGGTTATGTCGGAAATGTTTACAATATGACACGCGGCTTTAAATCGTTAAAAGAAATATATTTGCTCAATTTCCGAGTGTTTCGCTAGTTTATTCCTTGAAAATTCAGATGAATCGAGGTTTCAATAATTATGTAATTATCATGTTCACAGACGAAGGGTACGTCAAGTTTTGGTAAGCGGCGAAATAAGACACACACATTGTGCAGACGGTGTGGTCGCAGCTCGTACCATATCCAAAAGTCGCAATGTGCTCAGTGTGGATATCCTCAGAAGAAAATGCGATCTTGTAAGTTCATTATCATTCATACTCATTCTAAATTTAATGCTCCAAGATTATAAGAACTATATGCGAGTAATCAAATGTTAAGAAACGAAGGTGGGCTTTGCCTTTTTACCCTTTGACTCTTTGCAACAAAAGCTTAAAGACTAGGGTAGTACATTGAAGCTATGATAGAAGCTAGGAGACCGTCGATCAGAGTAACGATATTAATTGACTGTGTAAAATACGCATTTTATTTCAACGTTTCTCACAGCTTCAATATATCCCAGATCTATCATCCACAATCCTCTGCTAGCTCCTTGCTCCATATTCATTTTAATAATGTTTTATATATTTTTCTTGAATTCGAGTTTTGGAGTGACTGTTTTGTACAAATAAAAATTGAATGTTGAGATGTTCTAACATCTTTACTGCTTTGTTCAGATAACTGGTCAGTGAAAGCCAAAAGGAGGAAGACCACTGGTACCGGTCGTATGCGCTACCTGAAGATTGTTCGCCGCAAATTCAAGTGAGTTTCGAACACCGTTAAAGAATTAATCAGACTACAATATTACATTACATACTGACGTCTGTTTTCTTTTTCAGGAATGGATTCAGGGAAGGTTTACCGAAACCGAAGGCTGTTGTAACTAAGTAATCGCGACCTATGTCATTGTGTTGTGTATCTATAAGATTTTGACTATCAATAAACAACAGAAAACTCGCAGAGGTGTGTTTCACATTATTTCCTTGTAACAAGATCTTATTTTAGTAGTCGCGACGGCTATATCTGTCTCTAAGCAAACACGCGTATACAAAGCTGCGCGAGTTCACTGATCCGTTAGCATTTTTGTCAGGTAAATCGCAAGAGATAATGCAAGTGCATAGAGGTGGGGCTTGTGAACTGCGCAAACGCGTTGGATCCGTGTCGACTGCAACCGCTCCTCTCTATAAATGCCGCGATTTTATGAATTTTTGCAGTAACTCGCAGATTTATAGCGCACCATGATCGATTGCATCCGCGTCTACCTGTATTAGACTGTACGCTACAGCTAGTCGTAACGGTATGCACCTGGACCGTGTTCACCCAAGATTTCGCCTTCACAAACATCAGAAGATTAAGAATAACCGTATGATCATATAGCAGTAAAGGAAGCAAGACAAATTTAGACAATTTGTGTTGAAATAACCCGAGAAAACTTGCCAGATAGAAGGTCAAGGTGTTGGAGGTCGAAACACGAGAGAGTTTTCGAATTGAGTCTGTTAGTCGACTCGTCCAGATGAACGCTTGGAAAAAATTATTTGGTAAATAGATTTTCAAACTCGTACAACCTCCGTAGTTATTTCTTTATTCGAAATATCGGTAACTAACTTTTTTCTTTTTCATCTTAAGACAAGTACCTGCTGGTTACGAATACGGTAAGCTGTGGCCTGATGATGGCTGCAGCAGACCTGATTCAACAACGCAGCGAACACTGGAAGAAAACCAAGTGTCTTGCAGAGGAAAATCGAACGATGCTTCTATCATTGGAGGATCGACAAAAGGAGCTGACGAACTCGGATACGTACGTGCACGACTTCGTCAGGACGAAGAACATGACGACCGTTGGACTGATCCAAGGTCCCTTTCATCACTGGTTCTACTTGGTTTTGGACAAAGTCATACCCGGAAGATGCGCGGTGTCAGTCGTTAAGAAAACCTGTCTAGATCAGTCAATCGCTAGTCCCACCTGTCTAGGTATATTCTTTATTGGACTTGGCGTATTGGAGAGCAGGAAGCTCGAGGAGATTTACGACGAATTGAGAGTGAAACTATACGACACGTGGAAAGTACGTATAATTATAATCAGTAAGGATGTATAAACAGCTAAAACATTTTGGCTGTTTCCAGGTGGATTGTTGCTTCTGGCCTCCAACGCAGTGCATCAATTTCTTCTTCATCCCCTTTAGATACCGAGTTCTGTACACAAATTTTATGACAATGATCTATGATGTTTTCCTGTCGTACATGAAATACGTAAGTATTTCTATTTTATATCTTTGGATACATATATTTTTGTACTCATGCTTGTCTCTTTTATAGGATCACCAGTTCCAGTGATGTGAAATCTCTAGTCTACATCATTTTCAATCAGTAGATGATAATGCATGGATCATGTTGATCTTAAGGTCTTGATAATTTGCGGAAACTTACAACGATCTATCCTTCATCGATTAATTTATATTACGTCAAATGTACATACGAAGCTCGACTAAACATGTTAATTCCATCGAAACGCGTTCGATGGACATAAAAGCGAAAAATTGATGAATTCGAAAGTGTTCCAAGTTACCGGACATTTTTGAAACCTCGGCTGCAGCGTCGGAAGTAATTAATCGTTCCGGAGCGGTAATCTTGAACACGCAGAAGACAATTCGGCCGTTTCGTCATTGTTTTTGTGTGATTATACAATTTCGTTATCGCGTTTCGAAATCTTTGTTATCCTCCGTAGTTCGACATCACTAGACGATAAGGTTGCATTGTGTGCGATAAGGCGGTACTCTCATTGACAAGTGGCAGAGCCATGTGATTACCGTAGAGAATCACCAATTTTTCCGATAATTTATTGTCTAACCGTAATTATATAAATAATACAGACATGAAAGGTTGTGTAAAAATGTATGATCAGATCTGACACTAAATCGTACATTGTACATAAACGAATTTGGAGAAATAAAACGAATCGATAAACAAATTTTTGTACTGATTACCCAGATACCTTTGATACCTTATTGTTAAGACCTCGAGAAGCATTGCATTTTTCAAGTGAAAATGACAATGTACGCAACTTGTTTATATGTGTTATCTAAACAAGGATTTGTTTTGTCGCCGGGAGGACGCCGCGCATTATAGTTGGCGTCAAAGTTTCGAAATTTATCCGACTGATCCTTATCAATAGGGGTTTTATCAAGACGCCAGTATGCAACCTCGTGTCTGATGCATTCCAATGGAATTTTTAATCGTAGCTCTTTTCATCTTTTTTTTTATCATACGCGACAACAATCCATCGAATGGAAATTGTTTATTAGGGTGATAGCTATTGTTTGGCATTTGGCGACGGCGGGATTACGGCGTCTTCTAAGCCTTCAGTCGCCAGTAAGCAAATAGCGATTGTTCAATGTAAATACAAATAATAAACTGCCGCGAAACAACAAATAAGATAGCCGCATGCTACTCCTAAGCTGAATATTCTAGAAATAGGATTAAACCATTCTGCATTTCGCAACGTTTACATATATATATATATATATATATATGTAAAATATGTAAAATACACAAAATAACACGACCATAAAAATATAGATTATTTGTAAAACAGGATAATATTACAAATTTCGTGGAGTATTAAACGGAATTAAAACAGTTCTGTGTAAATAATCATAATTCATCCATGGTTTAATTGTTTGCGAAATGGGGGAAGATCCAAAATTCGAGCGGTGCCAAGCAACATTAAGCCTGAAACATATATAATTTATACTTAACGAACTAAAGTGTAGCATTAAATAGAACTACATAGTTGCAAGTTGATTAGAATTTTAGGTACGATTTACATCGAAGTACCGCTTTAATGGATTGCGTAAATTAGACATAAAGAAACAAGTACGAGTTTAATAAAATTGTTTGAATTACCGCTTGCAATCGAATACATTATAGGTTTTCCCATGTTCTGGAATTTCTTCGTATGGTAGGAGACATACAAACCGGAACCAATGAGACCGCAACCGCTAAAGATTCTGCATCCAAGACAGTCTCTGTCTCGATTTTTAATAAAACTGTTCACCGTTCCTGTTATCTCAGTCATTTTCTCACTTGAAACGTACAACAGAATTTCTCGCAGAACGTATTTCTGGTTAAAACTTCACGATGCGCTCTTATTATAAATCGGTTTCTTGTAGGTTATGTTTCGGTCGCCATGTTTGTAAATATGTAACGAAGTCAATCGAGATAGGATACAGTTTTCCAAATTTCTTTTATTCCAGTAATTAAGATTATAGATTCTATTTGAATTCGCAAGACAAACACTATAAGGAACGCGACATAAACGCACTTAAATCATTAACTCATTAAGTATATGACCTCTTGACCTACAACGCATTTTATTCAAGGTCAAATAATACAACTAAATTATCTTCAACAATCTGTTCATGTTACCCTAACTAAGGAACACTAATTTGTTTTTAATCTCGCGTGTTGTAAGATCGAAAGAAAAAGTTTCACGATACTTCTAAAGTATATATACTTAATGATTACACTCCATCCATTGTTTTATTTAAATTGTAATCAAACGTACAAAGTATAAGTCTGCAATTGTTTTACATAATTTCGACGACTTTCTGCCCGTTTGTTTATCAAAATTTGAATAAATTAAACTTTTCAGTAAAAATCGCAGGAAGATTGAAAGTCTCTGACCTATTCGATGAGCTTCTTCAATTTGAAGAAGCGCCTCAGGTATAGAACCTGGCAAGTGGAGAGAACAAACAACCATAACGTCGAAAATATACTGAAGTGAAGTACTCGAGTGTTTGTAGCCTCTGGAAATAGAAAAATAGAATTGATTAGAATTCGATCTGTATTATATATTATGTATTATATATACACGTTTGATTTCTCACCGTTGGTGTCTCTCATTTCTTCCTCGTTTTGCCTCATTCGAGCAAAGTCTTGAACGATTGCTTCAGACAAATCTTCCAGACGTTTCAGTTCTACTTCGGAAGGTTTCAGCTTAGCAGCTTCGCTTATCTATTCAGATCGAAACGATTATTTAATAATTTCGCGATCGTTCGTACGTTCGGAATATAGATTAAAACAAAATCTTTAGTTTGTCAAATCATTGTCAGTATTCAAGAACTACAAAGAACAACGGATATTATACACTTCACACATGATTAGAAGTAGTACTATACTCGATTAATTGGGAAACAAAGAAATACTGGAAATTCAATCAATCTTTTCTCGATATTGTAGATTAAATAGGTGACAATCTACGGCAGGTGACGAGAACGTGAGCAATATTCTACTCTAAACACTCAATCTCTCGGGTATTTCTCGTTGAATTTGTGAAATACCCTGACAAATCAAAAATCATACTAAAACCCATGCTGTTAAAAGCTATGTCAACCAATTTCTCTACGTTACCATCTGTGCGCCCATACAAGTCATATATAAAAAAAAACAAAACAGATTAAATATCATGAGATTGTTTCTTCCATGGTCAATTAAATAAATCACGAATTGACAATCTAAGATAGATTTCACCCATATAAGTACACAACGGATTGTCAATTCCTGTTGATCGTTTAATAAAATATGTTGTTTTGTTCGAGCTTCCCCTATCAGAAACTTATTTGTATCAATTGCGAGAAGCAGGAATCACAATTTCTTCATAAAAAAAACAGCAGTCTAGTTGTTATACACAAAATAGGTTCCTCCAGGTGAAGCGTCGATAGCAAACCGAATGCACAGAATGAGAATGATCAAATGATAGAAAAATAAACGAACAAAAAATGTTGTCTATGAGAACGAACACTTTACAAATGAACTTACAGCTTCGTAGCTCTTCGCTTCAATGCCACGTTTTGTAATTAGGTGGACCTCTTGTTTGACGTTCTTCAAATCTGAAAGATTTCGCTTGTTAGAATTACAGAGAAGAAATAGAATGACACGCATGATTGTTAAACTGTGTCGTATATACTGCCTGTGTAAGATGGCTGCACCGCGTGTGCCATGAAGCAGATCTCGAACTTGTCGTACGTCTCCAACACAAACGAGAATTTCAGCATCTTTCCATGCAGTATGTTATCATTTTTGCTGAGCACTTCGGACTTCGAGTCACGAACCTATTGAGGTAAGAAAATATAAGTATCAATATGAAATCTGGAACTTTCAGAAACGAGACTAACAATAAATGTTTCCTTACGTAGATCGTAGATTGTTACTAAAAATATTTTTATGCTTTCAGCGCAATGGTTCGATCAATTATTATTTTAAACACTATTTTCAAATTAACATAATAATTTCTTTCAACGTTTCGATCTTACTTTAGATCATTTTCAAGAAACGTCGAAACATCGAAAAAAATTATTGTGGTAATTTGCAAATAGTGTTTAAAATAATAATTGATCGAACAAGTGCGCCGAGAGCATAAAAATATCGAGACTAACAATGTTTTGAAATGTAAAATGCAGATAAATTGAGAAAAAATACAAGATGACATGAAGGAAACGAGGTTAAACAAACATAACCTCGATGTAGCAGGAATGTTCGACGAAATGAATACTTTTCGAAAGACTTACGATGTACTCGGTTTTAACGCCCGGCGTTTCGGAGACCTCGTATTCACCGGCGACCAGAACGTGAGCCTGCGTCTCCTCTTTCAAACATTTCATCGAGTTTGGCTCTAAAAAGAACCTGATCGAGTGTGCGTACGAGAGCAGTGTAAAGAACAATAATAAAACGCTCCGCATGTTTGGACGAGATCTTTCGCGTGATTACGTTCAACAATTTCGAATGACACTTGAATTAAACTAATGTTAAGAAAGAACCGTCAACATATTGATGAGTTGGCAGCCATTAAATATTTTGGGCGGGTCACGTGACGCGTCGAGCAACACGTGTACGCCAGAGACCAGGTACAATGCTGCCCCCTAATCTAATTTTTAGTTTAGATCAGAACCAACATCCTTATATGCCTGGATCAGAACCTACATCACCGACGAGATACTGTTAAAGACTGTCAGCGCCCGTGCTATTCCGCGGCAGGGTAAGTAGACACAATCACAATGGGCGGGGTGGTAATGGTGGAAATTACAGTGACCTGAAAGACCACATTGTTGCACATCATTGCACATTGCTAAAAGATCCACCACCGACGAGAATAGTATCACAATAGTGATAAAACATCGTCTGACATATAGCGGAGAATGTAACATTTAATAATAATTGACATACGCGTTAATAAAAAAAATCAAATGAACCAGCTTGAATAATATACATATCTATTTATTAATAATAATTTAATAATAATTTAATAATAATTTAATAATAATTACTAATAATAACTTAATAGTAATTTAATAATAATTATTAATAATAGTTCATTAATAACTATAATTATTATTAATAAAAAATTATAATTAATAATATATATATATATATATTTATTTATTAACAATAAATATATTTTCTTTTGAGGGAACGTTATATTCCAAAATGTTATGGATTGAAATAGAATGGAAATAATTTTCGATATTAATTTACACTCTAGTACGTAATATTAACGCAAATTCAAAGTGTGCAGCTATTAGCTCGGTATTATCCTTTATTCATAAGATACTTGAAGTTCTTACAAATAGAGGATAATTAATAAATAAAGAGGATAACAATTAATTAATTTATTATTTATTAATAAATATTAAACAAAGAGGAGGTTGCTGCACAAGAGACCCGGAAAGGGACTCGGAACGAATGCGATATTCCTTCTGGCTCCCTTTCTTGCAACGCCAGACTTATACTAACTTACGCAATTACGTCGAATAATTATCGAGAAATTAGATAGGCAAAAGTGTGAATTTGATAAACAGAAGCAGGAGGGACACCACAAGTCCCACATCAGAAATATAAAAATGTTTCGAACACTGAACTGTGAACGTGTCTTCTCCGATGGAAATTGCAATAATAAAAATTAATAAATTGCTGTTGGAGATAAACATTAAAAATGATTGTCGAGTGAAAACAGGTGAAAGTCTATCAAGTGTGATCAAAGCAAGAAGCGTACAAGAATTTTTGAATTAAAATTCAGTAGGAGATACCTGGTCAGTCCTGGTCCACTACTGGTCCACCCCTGGTCTCCCGGGACGTTCTTGCACCCCCCGGTACCGTAACGCGTCCGTCCCTGTCAAATCCGCCGTTCCGACTGACAGACTAACTGACTGAGCGCTCTCGCTTACCTGTCTCCCCCCATTCTACTATTGAGTGCGTCAACCGCCAAGTTAGTAGTTATTGATAAATTTGTTATTTCTTACTGTTCAATATTTATAAAAATTCCTTTTGCCAGCGACGCCCACAATCATTCTTTTGACCATTTAACCACCTAACTAGTTTGTTTTGTAAAAATATGTAATAGAACTCGAGATACTGAATAAATTTTATAACATGAATATTCCCGCGCGTTAATTTATTGGATACAATTCATAGAGTAATTTATTATTTCTGGTTGTTCAATGTCTATGACAAACCCTTTCGCCAACGATGTTAAGCAGCACTCCCTTGACTATCTGACCATCTGATTTTTTAGTCAAAATAGGTAATGGAACTCGAGATACAGAATAACTTTTAATAAACCATGCACATTCGCATTAATTTATTCAACATAAATACTACGATAAAATTGATTCTATCTGTCCAATGTTGATAATCCTTTTGCCATTCTAATTGTTTACAGTAAACTCTCTCTCTCTTACTCTGTTCTTCAGCATATTTCCTTTTCCACAGATCGATTCTTCGAACATTTATATATGAAAAAGTGTAAGGTAATAATTCTCGTTTATGAAATACTTTGAAAGTACAAATTCAGGTATCTCATAAAAAATTTAAAGTCGGAATCGGTAATTGTCCTAAAATTATGTTTGAATACTTTCTTAATATTTCTAGGAATTTTGCTTTAAATATTGTAAACCTTAAATAACCAACACTAAAACATCGTTTGAAATATCTACTTAACTTGGAATACGTTCGGTGCAGAATGTAAGAATTCATAATAATCGATTTCACCGAGAAGATACTAACAGTCTCTCATTGGTGTCAAGATGGCTGCGTGACAATTTGCCTTCTCACCGCACCGTCGAGAATCTCCTCAGTCCTCAGTGGCCTTCTGTACCGACGAGATCACTTCGATCAACGTCGATAGCCTTCTGGTTTTTACTCCAGTCAGTAATACATTCTAGAGGGCGTAAGAGAACACAGAATTATTTGAGTGACCACTCTATATACATATATGTAAACTGATAGTTCATGGTTTGATTTATCGAATGGTCATTTTTATTATTTATCGGAACTGCGTTATCAACGACGCAACATTGACCGTCGCTGTAAGTTAATATTGTAAAATTGTGCATAATAATGATAGATCACCGATGAACTCGAACGGTCAAGGTTTTTCGATTGCAAAATCAATGGCTGAACGTGCAATTGTGCTGCAACAAGTATCGATGCTTTCAAGTACCTGTGGGTCACGAAGGGTCGAAGATTACGCGGGAAAATATGAATTTCTTGCGATAGAATAGATTCTTTTGCCCTTGAAATACAGAAATTCTGGGAACGGAAAAATCCAATTTCGCCAGGTTAAAAAAGTTTCCACTGAATTGTTTTATTTTTAATACGCTGTCAAAAGGATGATCCTTTTAATATTTGTCTACAAAATTTGAAAATTGCACGAACATCTAGCCAGATCGAGACTAGCCAGACGTATCTACGTTTTTATCGAATAAATTTTAATGCGCTGTCCGCAGGCAAAAAAGAAAAAAAACGAATTTTCTTCACAAAGGTCTGGTTATTCGCAATGGTAATGGTTCATTCGCAAAAATATTGACTGTCTTTGCGAAGGATGATGCTCTCGAGCATTGTACAATTGCAAATGACGAGAAATTACAATTTTCATGCTCGTGAAAATCGTTCAAAAGACAATTCCATTTTACCCGTATACATTAAGCGTCCAAATAAATTATGCGTAATCTGTACGAACATAATCATCATCAATAATGTAAAAGGGTGGTTCTAAAATGATCGTATTTCTAGCGAACGAGTTTTCAGGTTTCAAAGAATTGCCCGTTGAAACCTCTCGAACAAAAATATAAAAAAGAGAGTATTATATACCGGCGTGACGCGTACACAACAGTAAACAGTAAACTTTGAACGCGAATAAATAAAAAAAATTGATAACCGACGCGGCGCACGTTAAAATTATCTGCAGGCTCTTCGTACAATATTCCTGCTAGATAAAAACGAAAATGATTTCAACATTCAACTGGTTTATTATTTCCAATTCAAAGCGGACGCTGTTTTCCAACATTTATACAGAACGGGGAGAATCGTCGTTGACGTAAATCATGGTCTCTCGCTCTCGATAAACACTTTTTCTCGAAAAAAAATCTCTACGCCGGTATGATCGTTATTATTAATGACGTATGCGAATCTACAATACTCGAGGAAACTACAGCGGCCGTGAATCTGAAAATCGATTTCCTCCGTTAGCTGTTAGCTTAAATTTTTTCAAAATCGATTGATTAATCCATCTCGAAGAAAAAGAATCCAACTCTCGGCTTCACGAATTTATTTCTCTTCAACTGCGACAGCTACGCGAATGGTTTTCACGCAGGAAACGATTGAATATGAACGATTGAATATGCTCAAATAATGTTTGCAGGGGGTGTAACATTTTCTTGGTTTTAATCTTGAGTATTTTGAAAAGTAGTATTAGCTGCACCGCTATCAGGAATTATCTTCGAGTGCGGTCTGAAGTGTGCTATGCACTTGTATTAAATCACTGTATCTTGGTTTAGTTCGTCAACAATTATAAGCAAGTATAACTAAACAGCTTAGAACTAGTTTGACGTATGCGTGCAATTAGTTCCGCGTACTTGTACGGAATGAAATCGCAAAACCCCTTTGGGTATGGAACATTTCAAGCTCCAAGCAAGTTTTCACACGAGATTGGCAAAAATCAGGATGAAATGAGGTTTGTTCGAGGACGAGAAGCTTGTTCGAAGATGCGTTGAAATGAAAAGCGGAAATCAAGGAGAAGCAGAAAATCAAAAGAGCTATGACACGCGCGTTTCCGTGACGTCGTCGTTCAGGCAGACGCTTGACCCCAGCCCGGCATTGACCATTTCACAGCAGCCTAATTTCCATTTATTACGCAATTGATGCAATTAGATACGTCAATCAGCGGGATAATGGGCTGGACGAGATAGACACTGTCTGACAATGCGAAGTTAATCCGACTTCAAACGCCGACACGATGAAAACACGCCGGCAGACGCGCGCTGCGACAAATCACAGCTCGATCTAGCTTTTAGAGAAGCATAAGCGAGAGCACACGCTGAAATACTATTCATTTTTACATGGTTCTATTTTACAATCTAATATTTAATAAAAATTAAATATTGTTCGTTGGTAAGTGTATCACTTGAGAATGGCTGGACCGATTTGGCTAATTTTTTTTCAAAAAATGTTCGTAATAGTTCGAATAAGATTTTTAGGGAAAGAAAAATTGTACAAGTAGTCCGGAAAAATGGAAAATACGGGAAAAAATGAAAGTGATTTTTTCAATGAGATGTTTCTATAAACTCAAGACCATAACCGCGATTCGAACGATGGGTACGCGTAACTCTTTTTTTGTGTTGTTCGTTATGGTCCTGGAAATTTTCCATTGGCGTACTTTTGAATGTACTCCTCCTTAAATTGAATATCCATGGCCACAATCGTTAATAGATACAATGATCACTTAGAAATACGATTTTTCTCATTTTTACTTTGTCTGCACATTTCCAATAGCTTCTCACAAATTCGCAAAACGATCACAAACAAATTTACTGACGGATCAGCTAGTTTTTAATAGAATTCAACTGCTCATTTTTCACGTTCGTGAGAAATTTTGTTTCACGTTTTGTGGAGCTTGTAGCATAGAGAATAGATCGTTTTGTAGTTCCAGAGTGTTGAAATTGTTCAAATATTGAAATTTTCTTAGTTTTTTTTCCTAGGTCGGAGGTTATCTGAGGATCTTCATTAAATTGTGAAGCTTGAAGCTTAATAGTTACATTCTTATTCCGATAAATTAGTATGTAGTCTTTTAATAATTCATTCTCGACATTTTAATCGTGAATTCTTGAAGTACAAACTTCAAAGTGTTTGCTCCAGTGAATTTTCTCAGTATTTTTCGCATGCTAAAAATCACATGAAAATTACAGCAAACTCGAAGGAGTCTCAGATGAACGTTCAACTCGTGAATCCTTTTTACAGCATATATCTCCAGGCATAAACAGAATCATCGATAATACTGATTTGCAATAATCGTAATAGTGCTTAGACTCGCAGATTACCCACGCAACATTTTTTTGGTATGTCGAAGCGTTACATAAACGATTGGGGACAGTAACAAGACTTGAATCTATTTTTCCAAAGCTGAGTCAGCTTATGGTAGTCGCCATGTTTGCTTTTTTCGAAAAGCGTATATGGATTTTTACTCGAGGACGATTCTTACACGCACGGAAGAGCCGCTGATGCGTGACGGGCATGTGCGCGGCTTTTAACGGGACATATTGTTGATTTTTCGAAAACGTTCATTCGCGTTTCGTCATTCGACGACCATCAATTCCTGGAACCGGACGCGCGCACGGAGTATTGTTTCCACTCTGAGAATTAGCCGGAATCGCAGGAATTCAATTTCCACGTTTCGCGTGGGCGAAGAAACTGTTCGGAAAAATGAGGAAATGGAACAATGAAATAAACGATAAAAATAGTTGGTAAAATTGAATGCAATCTTGGAGAACCGTCGGAACCCATAGGATATTTTTAGAGATTTTCGCCAGCATAATTTATCGCGCAGGCTAGTGAAATCTATTTTGAAATTAGCTTGAAAGAAACCGGGGATTTTTGGGCGACAGGTGTGACAAGATGGAAATCGAAAAGAATTCGCGCAGTCATTAAAATCAGTATTCTAAATATTCATGAGAGCGACACACGCAGTTGAAGTTACGATGGAAACGTCGTCTGAAACGATTGCGCGAGGAAGAAGCGAATAAAGAGGCTGTAAATATTCGCGCTGCGGGCGTCGAAAGTATAGCAGTACTAGAAGAATCCTCCTGGTATCCTAAATCACAGTATGTCATTCGTTGGCTCGTCTTTTCAGAAGGTGTTATATGTTCATCACTTTAGATTTCCGAAGGAAAGCCGAAGATCAATGCTTAAAAATATGAGACTCGCACTCCATTTTTCTAACATAAATAAATATTTATTTAATAAAATAGTAGATTAGAGTAATATAAGAAGTATAGGCGAAGTGCACGTGTCACACACGAAAACCGTATCTGTGGTTCCACTTCCCAGGGAGTGGCTGATAACCTTCATACATAAGTTTCTTTGATTAGGTTCCCTCTCATGGGCTGTGGCAATTACAAATTTTCCACTTCCTCAAAGAAAGAGACGCTGGACCGTCCTACCGACCTAGAAAAATCGTTTCCACTATAATCTGTTCAGCTCGCGAATAAAAACAAGATTCGTTAGACTTCATTCGAAACTGTTTAATGAAAATTTGGAAAAAAAAACAGTGTTTCTATGTTCTTCAAATTCCTGAACAGTTTGTCGTCTACTCATTTTCCTATCGAGTGGATCAGATAGAATATTGCATGCAGGAATTTCACAGACTGGGAAGAGGAATATTAAAATACAGTCGAGAGCTATTCTAAAAATAAAAACGTTGTAAAATAGTCGAAATTCATGACAAAAATGGTAAATACAGAAAGATCGATAGTTCTTGTCTCCATTCATAGGGAAATTTAAAGAATCTTCGTTTCGAGGAGTTGTTGAATTGTGTGTCTGTGTGGGTAGACCAACAGAAATAACCGCATGACCGGCTCCGGATCTCATGCATGAGACTCAGACGAATCAGCACGCATAATCGAGGTAGTCTCCGATATAGTTTCGCTCGCGTTTGATTTGTCTTGAACGAGACAATTCCACGCAAGGTCACGGTTTTTGAGTCAACGACAGAATATGTAAATCGATAACGCGTAGAACTAAGACGGGAAAATTTTTCTAAACACATAGGAACGAGCTGTGTCAGCATTTGACCCGCTATCTATCCGAAACGATTCTGATCTGTTACGAGACAACCATTACCGAACCTTACACGACACATTTTTAATAACGGTGTTTACGGTTCCATGATTGTATACATAAATATTCAATGTTTTCTAAACACAACATGTAATACATACTTAAAAGATGCAAACATCAGCAGTAATGTAAGATAGTTTCTAGTATCATATTTTTCGGAAAATGATTACTAGGAAATTTATAAATGCGTGTGATAAGCTTATCAAAGTGAAAAATGTAAATTTTTATTGACAAGGAAGCGTTGCAAATGGTTCGAATATATCTGCTCTGTAATTGAACATTCCACTGTCCACTACCTACGACAACGGCTGTTTTAAACATTCATTCAATACTCAATACAAGTTTTATCAATGAAAAACGTAAATTATTATTGGCAGGGAAGCGTTGCAAATGGTTCGAATAAAATATCTGCTCTGTAATTGAACATTCCACTGTCCACTACCTACGACAACGGCTTTTTTAAACATTCATTCAATACCCAATACAAGTTTTATCAATGAAAAACGTAAATTATTATTGGCAGGGAAGCGTTGCAAATGGTTCGAATAAAATATCTGCTCTGTAATTGAACATTCCACTGTCCACTACCTACGACAATGGCTTTTTAAACATTCATTCAATACCCAATACAAGTTTTATCAATGAAAAACGTAAATTATTATTGGCAGGGAAGCGTTGCAAATGGTTCGAATATATCTGCTCTGTAATTGAACATTCCACTGTCCACTGCCTACGACAATCGCTTTTCCCGCGTTAATTAGCTTCTAATTTGATCATCCGTGCGCCTCCCTGTTTCTTTTCATCTTTATTCGATTCGTTTTCTCTGGCGTGAAATCGTCTCGATATAATCATATTAGGCCTATTAATATGCTTGAACAGCTTGAAACGTTCAAAAAGGAAGTAGAAAAAAAATTATAAATACTTTACTTAATATAATAATTTTTAAAATTATAAATATTAATATAAACAAATTATTAGATAAGTTAAATTTCGTCCTTGTTCGAATTGCATACATAATATTTAAAGAAACAGGAAACCTCTGAATCAAATTGAAATTATTTGTATATCTATTGCGGTCTATGACGTCAATATTCTTCTTTGACCTTCGACGTACATTTATGCACATATTTAATATCAATTAGTCGCGAGATTAAATTTCGGCGTGCGCGGAAATTTGCATCGCGCGAATGAGATGCAAATTGCCTCGCAAGACGCATAATAATCAGTGTACAGAAGCTAAACACAAAGAAATAAATGCGGTTTTTCCGGCACGCGTTGGAAAAAAAGGACGAGATTCGATATATTAAAGAACGATTATTACATCTCGATCCTGGTTCGCGCAAGAAAAGACACGTTATCCAGAATATTATTCGCAATTAAACGTTAATCACCTAATTTTAGGTGAGGTAATAACAAACATCTGCCATACGCGTTTCCGTTGAATATTCATCAATGAAAAAATTCACACTTACTCGTCGAACGCGAGATAAAATATTCCGAAGGCTTCGGAAAGAATCGATTTATAGTTTGCCGGTCAAAAAAAAATAAAAAACGATGAACTGTCGACTTCGATTCAACGTCCTAGACCGGGCTTTCCCGTAGCATTGCGCTGGACACACGGCACGAACAGGTTTCAATTACAATTTAAAAATCCTCGAACAATAAATTTCGATGATCCGAAAAAAAATCATACATAAAAACGAATAGCGGGTTTCACGCGTGTTTTTATCGTATTTGCAATTGGCGGCGAGGTGAAAAAGAAGAAAAATAAAGATACGTAAGTTCGTTTTCCGCGTACATTTATCGAAGTTCGCCGATCTCAATCACGTTCGATATCCGATAAGCCGATGATGTAACGGTGTTCCCGAAATGCTGGCTGTGGGGGAGGTGCGCGTTATTTCGGCGGTCGATTTGAATTCGTTAGTGGGAGGGCCGAGGAGTAAACGCGAAGAAAGCGAGCAAAACGTTGGCGAAAAATTAATCGACGGCCACGTGAAAAGCGTAAGAAGAAGGGGTCGCATGACATTAAAGTCAGGTGGCGATTGGCCGGGGGCTGGGGGCTCGACCGGATCGTTTAAAAATAAATTAGCACCGCGCGTAGTGTCGCGCGAGTTAAATTGAAACCGGCCAGTGCACTCGGGGAATTTAAGCCGGCCGTTCGATTGCTAGCGCGCGCTGTCCGAGAACCAGTCAGTCAGTGGTCAGTGGTCTGTGTTTTCTCTGTTGCTCGAAGAGAACTATAATAACTTAATAACTAGTGTATATAGTTAGTTGGCTGACACTCGGTGGATGACGCGCGGCCGGGAGCACGTGTGAGTGATCGGTGTGTGTTTCACGGTTGCCGTTCATCGTTAGATCAATTCCCACCGTTATCTACGCGTGAATGTGCGCGACGAGAGGTTGAACCTAACCTCGAAAACGGCTCGCGCAACTCCGCGTCTAATAAATAAGTTCACGATCACGTTTCATGGTGCACCAGGTCCGTCTCCTCGTTTCTACGTGTTCGCGTGTGTCGCAGTGAATGATTTCGTTGAATCGTGTCTTCGAGATTGTAGTGATTTGGATGATCTCCCGCGAGACGGTGCGACAAGAATCGTGACGATGCTTATTTAACTGTGACGGTGTCAACCTGAGGAGAATCGTCGGTCACTGACGTGTCTCGTGGCAACACGATGTAAAAGCAGGATTACGACCTGCACCAGAACAACGATATAATTAGTACACCACGCGCACGTAAGTTTTTCATTTATTCGTTTAGCGCGCCGTGTTTCCCGTTGCCACACCGTATCGCATCGAATACTCCTTTTATTGTCGTTGTTGCGTCATTAATTCACGTATTACGTCGCGGCCGCGTCGCCGAATCGTCCCCCGTTCGTTCTAACAGAAAATACTGGACCGAACGATGTGTCAGTTGCGTAACGTCACCGATAACTACGCGAAAACATGTGGACGTTGTTTCACCATGCTCTCTGTGGTTCTCTACGTTCTCTGTTTCCAAACAATGATTTGTTGAGTCTCACGTGCGATCAGCGTCTCGTATGCTCTGAACAGCACACGTTTTGGTTTATCGGATACAATCGAAGTCATCTTTGACCGGTATTCCGTCTCGATCGATTCATACTAGAGCTTTAGATTTATCAGTAGATTTCAGATTTTTATGCAAAGTAAAGAATGTTCGCATTGATTGTAGGACACAGGAGCCAAATAAAAATTGTGTTTTTCTTTTAATGATCCTCTTAAGCTGAAACTAATATATTGATGTCCTTATATATCGTTAATAGTGTCCACTGCTTTAAATTGTGCCTGCCTATTTTTTTCATAAACGCATAAAATGCACAGTCTATTTATGAGATACTCGGATACTCTCATGAGATAGTGGGCTACAACATAGTTTCTCAAGGTTAATAATTATTTATATTGCTTCCTCTATAATCTTCCCTTATTCTTCAACATTTCGTATATTTGGGTAAAGGGGCTAGCTCTAATCCATACCAGTTGTTCTACAGGAGCAAACGACTCCAGGGTCGGCGTACAGAGTTCGGTGGACTGTTCGTAGGTGAACCATGAGCAATATGCGTATCTACATGCTCTGAGATGAGACAGCCTTGAGGCGAAATGTTCCGTAGTCTGCCAGATAGGGTGGCTGGGCTGTACTACGCCCATGGCCTGGTCTGCTCCTCCCATCCCATTGCTGTTATTTCATTGGCAATCTCGATAATGTTATTATGTTGGTGAGTAGATTTTGAATTGAATTAGCAGAACGATAAACCAAATGGATTGTCAAATGTACGATTGTTTTGTGCTCAGCTATCCCTTGGTCAATTTGCCGATGCCTGGCAATGCGCCAAGAACTATAATCAATCATACGTTCGTACCTGAAAACAATACGGAGGACTCTGTCTTCTACGTGCAACAAGTGGTGTTGCGAGCTGGGGTTATTCCATGGACGGAAGAGCTGACACTGATGGACGCATTCCGGGGACCACTTTATGAAATTTTTAATCTGCTAGAGATTATACAAAATTATCAGCATCCAGAAACGTAAGTTACTCATTCTCACATACAATGTTTAATGGTTCTTTATAATTTGTTTTTCTTTTATCTATCTGGTAGATTAAAAACACTCGGCCAAGTATGTTTACACATCGAAGCTGTTAAAAAAAGAAATGGTAAAAAGCCGGAGGTGTTGCCGGAATACAACTGTCTTGTCCTTTCTCCTGCGAACTTATGGCAGAGAAGCATAGAATTATACGCACAGGATACAAATCTGATAAACACGATATATTCGTATCAGGTACAGACATTTAGACAACAATTCATCATCTGTGATCCAAGGATAATATGAATAGTAAGTAATTAGAATGAATTTTTTTATTGTAGAATCTACAAAAAGGTAAAGTTAGTTTAGCCGAAATCATGTTCGGAATGAACCTCAAGGAAACTGGAATCAAACGGTACCCGATCCGTCTTCGACAGAGAATATTGCAATATGCAGTAACTATATTCCTAAGGGAATACGACCAAGAGTGAGTAATTAATCAAAACTCCTGATTAGGCTATGCCTTTTTCTGAGTTCTAAAATTGTGTCCGTTAATTTGCAGATTCATCAAAGGATTGCATCACAGATTGAAAAGTTATTATCACCTTCACCAAGCAGATGGGGATAACGGCTCGCACGTGCCCACAGACGAAACGCTGCACATCATCTATCCAGGAGAGTTCAATTACAGTGACTTTTTCCCGTTAATGATGACTTTTAATGCTCTGTTCTTTTACGTTTACTTCTCCGTGAGGAAGATAGAACTGATTAAATCAAAGATTGGGATAGCATTTAGCGCGACTGTGACAGTGATAGGTTCGCTGTCCATGACTGTGGGTGTATGCTTTTTTTTTGGCTTAACGTTAAGTTTAAGCGGGAAGGAAGTGTTTCCATATCTGGTGATTATCGTAGGGTTGGAAAATGTGTTGGTATTAACAAAAAGTGTAGTGAGCACTCCGGCGCACCTCGATGTGAAAATCAGAGTTGCCCAGGCTCTGTCCAAAGAGGGTTGGTCCATTACTAAGAACCTGCTCACAGAGGTGACTATACTGACGATTGGTTTGTTCACGTTCGTACCAGCTATACAAGAGTTTTGCATATTCGCGATCGTCGGTTTGGTCAACGACTTCTTTCTACAAATGGTTTTCTTCTCGACGATTCTTGCGATCGACATCAGACGTACAGAGCTCTCCAGTGAAACGTCCAAGTTCCACATGCCGCATATACCAACGACGCGCAAGCAACAGTTCACCACAACCATAACAAACAGAAAGCCAAACATTTTCCGATCGAAGTCACACCCGAGATTGAACGGCCTGTCCAACGGTCCGACGAACGTTATAGCCCCGAACACGCAGAACACTCACACACTGGGAAAAATTCCAAAACGCTTGCGTATAGTGCACTTCTGGGCGAGAACGAGAATATTCCAACGTGCCTTTATGGTGTGGATGGTCGTCTGGATCAGCATGATCGTGTACAACTCTGGCATCGTCGAGCATGTTATACATCTAAGCGACACGCTGAAATCCGAGTCTGAGATCGATGGGTACACCTTGGATAGGCCTCAGTCGCTGAACAACTACGTCGAATTAAATACAATGAAACCACTGTCGATGCTCTCTGCCACCGTCGTTCCGGATCATTTAAATAGACAGGTAACGCATCAAAATTTATGTATACAGTTAATTAATGTTTGAATAACTCTTTTTATGTTGCCACAGGATGATTTAACTAACAACGTTACCGAAGAGTTAAACAAACTTAAGCCAGTTGACTTTCCACCGTGGAATCGTTTATCGTTTTATCATTGGTCGTCGGTTCTTTCTATGTACAATATTTCTGCTGCCGGTGGACGAATAACTATACTACCGACCGTGAAATTATCTCACGCAGTGAGTCCGCAGTTGGTCAAACAAATCAGCAATCCGAACGACGTGCAACAATTTCAATGGCACAGCCTTGCTACCGCTGCTCTTGATCCTTTAGACTTCTCAGGTATGCACGCCCGTTATTATCATAATACATAATCATTAGAAATTATACAAACTGTTGCAGTTAAAACTTTTAAAACTGTTAAAATTGTTGCAGATATGGAGTTGCCAAGCAGATCCGAGGGCAGAGGTTTCAACGCGGACGCGCCGTTCATTCCTTCGAGCCCCATGGAGATCTTTCTGGCCGCAGTACTTTGTCTTATCAGCGTGATCGTCGTTGCGTACACAATGGTGGTGCTCTACAGATGTATCTGTTCAAGAAATTATGCCGAATGGAGGGCCAGCTGGCATCAGCCAGAGAAAGCTCACGATTCCTCGACGCAATTAGTTCTGGAGGCGCTGCCATTGGTCCTCGAAGGACACACGCAAGAAGTCGAGTGCATTGCCACAGACAGTAACACCATCGCTAGTACATGTCTAGCTGGGCACATACGAGTCTGGGATGCGACTTCCGGTGAACAGCTGGCTCACGTAGACAGGAGACAATTCTTCAGCAGTCCGAAGAAAAACTTGAGCCAAGCAACAACAGACGTGGACGAACTAATGTCAGATTACGAGAGTGGCTCGCCTCCTTCGAGGGGAGAAATGGAAAGTACTAATTCGTTCGGTCTGTACTCAGCAGTGAACTATAGGAAATCATCTCCTGGTTTAGGCAACGCGCAAAAAGGAACTTCTAACAGCATCGGTAAAAGACACTCGATGGGAAACACGTTCGAGTACGAGTATCAGGCGAACGAATCAAATGTGAAGAAGAGGACACATCTGCGAAGAAGTTTGGACAATGCTTATGATATTCCTGATTTGAAGTCAGCTATTAACATCAAGTTCTCCTCGATGAAATATACTGCCCCGACGCAACAGAACTACGAACAAGGATTTGATTTCGGAGACCAGTATAAATATTTGTTCGAGGAGCACAATAAATCGATAGACGAATTGCGGAAGTCGGAGAGCGCCGAACAATTGTGTATGCCCAGCGGTAGATTGAACAGGTCCGGCTTGGTAGATAGTGCGTCTTCGCTGAGCACGGATAAAACTGTTCAATATGCTCAGGTGTCCGCTATCTGGTGTATGGATTACCAGGAGAACCTGATAGTCGTGGGTTGCGCCAATGGAAGCTTGGAGTTTTGGGAAGGTACTACGGGTAGGTTCAAAGTAAGTAGCGATTTGAAATTGTCCTTGATGTTGTTATCATCCCAGGAGGATCGAAAGCAATACGAGACAAAATACTCGAAAGGTTTAACAAAAAGAAAAACAACGAACGATACGTTTCAGTGCTTGTTCGACGATGGATCAGGATTTGGGATATCGGCAGTGAAGTTTGTAGGTAGCAGAGTTGTAGCAGCCAAGCTGAATGGCTCCATAGACTTCTTGCAGCTGGAAAGCTACAGCGAAGGCCAGCAAATCGATTGGGGTTTTACTTCGTACAGAAGAAGTAAGTTTGTTTAGAAATGTGTTTAGCATTGCCGATCTGCCCTTCTTCTCACCGTCTTCTTTTTATAGCCCACGTTAGAACGGGAAGTGCTGGCTCGCCTATGGATATAAATAACATCATGCAATCCGAAGAAGACCTTCGTTGCATAAAAATTAGTTCTCACCGGGCACATCAACAAGCGATAACTGTGCTTGACAGCGAGGGTGGTCGCGTGTTGACTGGTAGTCAAGATCACACTCTGAAAGTATATAGGTGCGTGTGAGCATTTTTTCTCAGACCTTGAATCGCAGTAAACGTTACCTAATTTTGTTCGTATACCTTAGGCTAGAGGATCAGTTGCCATTATACACGCTTCATGGTCACTGCGGGCCCATATCCTGTCTGTTTATCGACAGGATGAGTCCAATGACATCTGGCAGTGGATCTCAAGATGGACTATTATGCGTTTGGGATCTCCTGACAGGTACGTGTTGTATTAATCTATGGAAGTACGACTATCTGTTAGAGTTTAAGTTTCCTAATTGTTTTCTGTCCACACAGGAACATGCATGTACAGTATACAGGCCCACGACGGCGCTGTGGCAGCTATTACATGCTCCGTGTCCTATGTAATAAGCATCGGTACCGATGAGAGGCTGTGCGTTTGGGAGAGATTTCAGGGACACTTACTACACACTCTTCCGGCACACAGATCGGCGTACAGTTTACAGTTACTCATGTTAACGCATCATCTACTCATCACCAGTAATCAGGTACGTGATATAATTTTCTTGGGAGGGTTGCTATTTCGTAACGTTGTATTTATTTATACGTGTAACTTGTACACTTCTAGGGGTCGTTGGTAGTGTGGGATGTAAGGACAGGTGAACCTGTGCGCGAAGTGAGGCTGGGTCATAAGGACAGTTGTATTTTCGTGAAACAAATGTTAGCGTTAAGGGACAGCGTGGTCTGCGACTTCGGTCGACAGTTGCGTGTGATCAGGTTTCCGTTGGTCTCCGACAAGCTAGACTAAGAGAGTATATGTACTTTGTACATAGCTGTTCTTTTTTTCTTCTCTTTTTTGTTCCCTTCGTTCTAATTCTCTTTCTTTATTTAATTTTAAGACTTGAGCGAGGCCAAAACGAGTCTTCGCTTTCGCGGATAGACGAACATTTTTACACGACGTACTGTTTTATATTTTAAGCGATTCTACACGTTTTCAAGAAGAACGTTTTTTAACACGAACGACCGCGTGTTATGGTCGCGCCTTAATATATTTATACTCCGTTGACACGGTGCGGAAACGCGCTTGTTCTGGACAACGGAGAACGTGGAGATATAGTGTTGCAACAACTGTGAAAACGGAAACTACATATAGTTGACGATGGCACAAGACACGTGAAACGATATTGGTGGGACGGTGTCTCTGTTCGTTGTCTTAGATGTATGGCTGTGCTACAATTCGAAGCATCCTATGATTTCAAGGACAAATCCGGTACGCCTTGATCAATTTTATAGGTAGGAAACTGCATTTGTTGAACCGGTGCTGTTCCGCGTGAACACGGAGGTGCTGGATTTTCACTTCTGTGTTGCAAAGCCAAGTACATAACGATGTTAATTAAGCTGTCGCGTGTGCGAGGACGGCTGGTTAGAAGTTTAATGAGCGAAGGAACGCGATGAGTTTGTGTCCAAGTATTCGACCTTGGAAGTTTCGACGATAGATGTTAACGAAGTTTTACATTTATTGTATAGATAAAAATGTCTCTGTACACGTGCAACGCGAAATCGGTCTTGCACGTGCTCACGGTCTAAGAGTGCCTTTATACTGTCTCTGTTTAGCGAAACTAAATGGGAGAATTGTTGTGGTAAAGGACAAACGAGGAGAAATACATTGAGAGAGAAGGAAGGGATCTCAGTCTTCTAATACGTAGGAGAACCTCTACGTAGCTTAGAGAAGGAGACTCGAGATCGTTCACGAACTCGAGATCAAAGAATGTTCATCTTCAAAGACTTGTTCTATACTGTTAAGTTTGAATACTTGCATTCGAAGAATCTTCACCATTTGTCACCTCCTGTACTAAACGCTTAGTCTTGTTTAGCTTTAGCCTGCGGTCTATTTTTGTAAGGAAGAATCGTGTTTCCTCGTACGCCGAGCGAACTTTGGGTCCTATTTTATATGTGTAATTTGTAGTAAGACTTACAAAGAGTGTGTAGAAACGAAATACATTGTTCGCTTCGTGACCAAGTTTGATGGGATGAGTGCAGGGTGCGCACACCTCTGATCAAGTCCAGTGCGAGAAGCTACGTAGCATCGTTGTTGAAGAATGTCTAATACGGAGGGGTCTCCCAATAATTAGCTGGACGAGAAAATTTTTTCAATCTATTCGATAGGAATTATGTATTCCTAAGTTCAAGTGTATCGTTTGATCGCGCCCAAACTTTCTACGCTTCCGACAAATGTGATATAGTGTTGTAAAAGAACTTCCAGTGAAACAATGCAATTTCTGGTAATTGATTAAGAGGAGACTAAAATTGTGATTAGCGTGTGTTAGATTTTCAAGGGTCCAAAAGGGCGCGAACAGATTTCTATGTGTATGAATATCCAGTAAATTTTGGGACACTCCATCCGAGATAGAGGTTTAAATATGAGTGTTGCGAAATGAATGTTACAACATAGTGATCTAATACGCCTTTAGACTGAATTGTAAGACGATTTGTATCGACAAGTCTCTTTTATTTTCTGATACCCTGTTCGAGGTAACTAGCGCTCGCGATCACGATCATGATCTATTAATATAGAGATTAATATATATATATTGTATATACACACACACATACATATACATATATTTTTCTTAACCAAAGTTGTAAATCGTATCAGGTCGTGACACGCTCTTGTGAGTAGTTAAAGTTAAGCCGACAAAAATGAAAGTACATTATCGCAAAAGAAGGAAAAAGCAGAGAAAGAAAATGGGGGGAAAAATAGTAAGTGCTTCTAACGGCGCAGCTGGTTGGCTAACAATCATTTAGGAGTCCGTGTGATTTTTATATTTATTTAATTAATTTACCAAGTGCAAATCTGTCATACACCAGATATATCATCCTTAATAAATTCTCACATTTACTAAATCTTAGTTTCTTTCTGTTTCTCTTCCCCTTTTCAATCAGAATTCAGGGTATTGGTGTTAATAGCTTCGCTAAAGACTTCTGAGAACATCACGAAAGTTTCCTTCTTGGTAAAACCGTTTAGATGTTTGAAAACAGTAATTAGTTCGCGAGAGGTCAGGGGAATCCTCAAGATGTATTTATAATGGTCACGGTAGCAACCTGATAATTAAATTAGGTGAACCTGCAGAAACCTGCCACCTATCTTCCGATCTCGATAATTTTTCGATATTCTCGATAAAATTTCGACATTCTAAACAATTTCTTTGGAGTCGCCAAGCTTGGAAAGTCTGGTGTAGTAGTTGTAAGTTGATAATAAGAATCAACAATGTCTACATTGGTGGAAGTTTCCTGCGGGAGCTCGATCCGATGAGAATCGTTTTGTTAATGCAGAGATAAGAGATCAATGAAAGACATATCGGTATAATTCCGCGATTAGGCCTCGTGCGTAATGGCAGATGCAAATTTTAATCTTTTATAAGCAGCATAGAGTTCAATAATCCCCAGATACGGTACCACATTTTCTAATTACTATTTTCCATGCGGGAACATGTATTTAACAGTGGGGCAAACTTTTAGTAGTTTAGAGAAGGGACGATGAATCTTAATCAACGGAATTCTCATTGATTAAGATTAAATAATACAAAAGTGTTATTGTATATATGTAGAAGATGATGGATTTTTAGTATGTACTTTGCAAGTACATTAAATATTAATACTATCGCAGCTATTACGAATTTATATATTTTTTTAATGTAGAATGGAAAATTTATTATATTTATCAAACTTCATTGCGCTATTATTAAATATTGCACACTCGAAGATGGTTGATCGTATTGGAGAATACAAGTACATACCTGTTCGGAACAGACAGCGTGGTTGATAAGCCCGTCGTTGTCTCGAAATCGGATCCACGGATAATATTTTCTAACGATGGAACTTTAGAACCGTTTAGCAAGGGAAATTTCGTTTAGAGTTTATTTAAACTGTCAGTTTTACTATTTGTTAAAAAAAATGTTGAAAGACTTAGAGTGTAAATGGTTTTTTCATAGAAGTAGACATTAATCAGCTGTCATAATCTGACAGTTTTGAATTATTCGAGTTAAACATAGAACATCTGATAGAGACAACATAAATAAGTGTATCGAATATGAATATTTATGTTCTGCAATCCTTTAAGAAGATAAGCCTCTCATAGTGGAAAAGCTTTGCATTGTATTAGAAATATAGTTCAGTGGTAGCAAATAACTCTTTTTTTTCCTAAACAGTACAGTGTTTTATCAATGCAATAAATGCAATTGCAATAAATGTTTACCAAGATATAGGAATTGTATATGTCTTAATACTAAATCTAACAATTTTCGACTATAAAAGATTGAACGATCTGTCGGTGAAAAATGATATTTTCTCTACAAATCCGACCAGTTGCAATTTTCGAAAAAATTTTGAAGAAGCGGAGTATGTTCTGAGTAAACTGTAGTACAAGTTCTTCGAATCAGACTTTATTTCTTCGTGGTGTTCACTTACACGTCTCTCGCGCTTCTCGTCATTCTCCTGCTTGGGATTCTTCGAAGTACCCTTTGCAGGGCGTAGCCGTACTTTTTAACGTACCTGATTGGAGAGTAAAGAATAATTATTACCCATCGGACCTCGGTTGGCGTGACCCTTCGGAAACTCGGAGGTTTATGATACCAGCATTAGCTATTGAGGCCGGCAACGGAAGATTCGAAGGGACAAGACGTACCTTGTCTAAAACGTCTAAATTGCATTTTACTAAAAACGGCATTCTCAAAAATAGCTTTAGTGTTGCTAGCCTCGTAAACCGTCCCGACCATTTGCACGCCAAATGTTTCTATGTACGTGCAGCTGGCCGCTACAATTTCTTTCACGATTGGAGTAAATTAATTGCTTCAACTTCACGAAAAAGTTCAAATCGCATAGTACAATATTAGATTCCGAGTTGTTTTCCGCGAGCGTCCGAATATTAAAGGGAGACACTGTGCGTATTTTTGCAAGAAACGTGTGAAATCCTCGGTCCAATGATGAAGGCCCCGGGACTCGGGTGATTAGCCTAAGCACACATGACACCTTTTGAACGAGTTTCTGTTTCTGCAATGAATCCTTAATCATCATACGCGGCTGGGGACTGCAGACGTGCGCACACAATGCCCGGCTCATCAATAAACAATTTTCCGCTCATCCGACAATGTCGTCAATTCGCAAAGAAGATTAGCAGCGACACGTTCCATCCGTTGCCACCAAAACACGACTATCACTGTTCGCCTAACCGAGGCGGGTCGCATTGGCCCATAGAAGGGGAATATCCGTTCACGAAACAATTCGTTCGAGTTGGAAGGGAAGGAGAAAGAAACTGTGTTCGAGAAGGAAGAGGAGAAGGTAATGCAAGGTACGCGGACATTCGCTTTTGTTGGTCGTTCAGTGGCTAGGCACACTCCAGACCAGGAACCAGGCCCTCCAGCTACACTCCAGCTAGGCCCGAGTTTCCCTTCAGAACCGATCTCCTTTGGTCATCCGAAGATTTCGATTACGTCATTAAAGAATCCCGAAAAGAGGAGGAAGGATTTTTACAAGTTGGAGAAAAGGAAGAGGAGCTCAAGCTTTTTCACCCTTAAATAGAAGATTTTCCAAGGAACTTTCCCTGGAATTAATTTTAACGCTGATAGAGCCTACAAGATTGCTATTATCTAGTCGCTATATGGAATGACGAGTGTAATCACTGGTGCACAGTAGTCCCGAAGCTTGCCGAGGATCAAGAAGAGATTGATATCTCTGAGAATTTTGATGGAAACCAAGGAAATGTCAGCTCTATAGATAAACCGCGATTTCAGAGATTGAATCACACTGATTAGATATCTTTGCTGACTGCGAGGCAGACCAGGTCAACGAAAGTGAAGCTGGAGAAAGGAACCGCATGTCCTTCGTGGCAAGTAGAGTGATGTTGAAGGTAAAGATGAAGATCTGAGCGTTCACAGAGAAGAATTCTCTGTGGTCGTGTCTCTATTTTGTGGTTGAATGTTGATTCGATCGGAGGAAATAACGCGAGGAAACAGATTTCTGTAGAAACCCGAGGAAAATCTGAAGAGGAATCAAAGGGGAATTTCAATGATTCTTGATTAACAGTTTGCTTGGAAGATTTTGATTTTTTATATAACTCCGACGTACTTAAATACAAAGGATGCTGGTGTAAAGTTCGTGGAGACTGAAGAGAGATCGAAGTGCAATCTGTTGGGACCGCAATCATTCAAAATGGCGCAGACACCGTCCCTGAACGATGAAGCAACTTACAAGTATGTTTATATTTTTTCTATTTAGTTAGCGGTATTCACTTTCGTTTTTCTTTCACGAAAATTCTCAAACTTATATTGTTTTATGCATTTGCGATCAGAATGAGTTGGCGCAGTTTATAACAGGAGGAAAGTTAAGGTGATTCGTGTTAAAATGATTCAAGAAAGAATTTAATTTATATCTAGCTTGCACATTTTTGCAGCAAAATTTTTATTTTGTTATATATACTTATTTGCGTAGAAATAATAGAGAGTAGTAATAGAGAGTGGTCAAGGAAACTTCTGTAGCATTTGTTTGTATTATCAATAGTTTACGGCCAGCTCGACGATTAGCAATCGAAAGTTAAATAGTGTTTAAATGATTCGACAAGTTAACGGTGTGTTTTTTTGTTTGAAAGAGGACACGCTCGTGTTATTGACGCCAACGTTGCTTTTGAATTCCGATGATGACTCTATACATATGTTTCATTTTACAGACATTTTATTTGTCAAACAGTGTGCTCGAATAACTGTTTATTGCTATTTTTAACGGGGCTGGCAATTAAAAATACCAATGTCCAGATTATTCTCGAGTGTTTGCGGATCTTTATAAGCTGAAATAAAAATCTTATCAGTTGTTATTTTTCCTATTTAAGTAACGTTTCATACATTTTTTTATCGCTTATCTTCATCTGTATTTAAGTGATGGCGAAGCTCAGTTTTTCAAGTATTTATCAAAATAAATAATATGGGATAGTCTAGTGGTAAAATAATAAATAATATGAAAATGGGTAGACTGATAAATTCCGAAGTTAGAATAAAGGAATAATGCGACAATGACTGGCAGCAAAATGTAAACAATAATCTGGAGGCACGACTTTCATATCACGGCCAAGTACTCGTCTCGATATGCGGAAATGCAATTTATGCAACGTAATTTATGCAATACAACAAGCATTTCTTCGAGTGAATGTCGGTGCTTAGACGCGCTTGGACCTTGGGGCAACTAGTGTCACATAATTATTACGTTTCTATCATGTTAGTTTATTGTAATCTGTTTCCCGTGACTTTCTGCATAGAGATGCATCTTACCTTGATACATACGTATACATATGCGAACATATACATGTATGTGGACGTGTGCGTATGTGTCAACAATTCAGATAAGAAGTTCGACGAACCATCAACAATTAATTAGAGATGTTAAGAAATTCTCGTAAACCTATTAAGATAAGTATTTTAGTATTTCGAGATGTAATTAACTGGTTAGTGATTTCTGACTGATATTTATTGATTTTTAAGTGTCAATATCCTTTCCCTTGAAATATCTCAATACAAGAAGATACATGACTTAGATCACTTTCAGAATTACGGGCACAGTTCTGTTTCCCTCTGATTCATGCTACTGCCGTTTATCATCGTTTGACGAATTCTTTCGCACGAACAGAGCTCGAACGGTTAATCGATTGTTATTTAACATCGCAATTACACAATTGTTAGTTTCTTATCGGTAGCCGTAATAACGTGTCGAGATAAGTCGCCTATACACAATAGTATGGTTACTTAAAATCTCGGCCTAACAGTGACGAAGAATCCGTACTGCAATGTTTGCATGCTAATCGGAGGAACCGTTCGAGGATTTCGTTTAAAGTTTAACCGTATCTAATCGCTCGGCAATGACGCGTACTTAGAACGACACTTAAGCCGCGACTCAGCAATCGTTCATCCAATTTTTGTTCACTTGTTAACGTTAAACGCTCCTACAGCTAATCACCCAACAACTGTTCAAACGAATAATTTCACCGATCAATAAATCTTCGCATTAAATTATTCTTTACATAGTTATATATCGCCGGTCGAATGTAAGAACTAGGTAACTTACAATTCCTTATTTTAGAGAAATTGACGAAACAGTATTTTAAGGTTTTAAGATTATGGGTAGAGAGACCGTTATTTTAAACAGAATGTCAATGTCTGCTTATATTTTTTTATTTTAAGTGGAACCATACATGAAAAAACATCAATTTGCATTGAAAATTTTTTTAAATCTTTCATCTTTTATGCAAAAAAACAGAAGTTGCCTACTTTTTACATTAACAAGATTAAACTAAATTATGTTTAGTTTGTATTATAATTATAGTTCTTACATTCAGGCGAAGATATATTACAAATTTTAGACTGCCCAAAATAGGATGAATTGACAGACGAATATTACCAAGAAAAACACAATCGATTTTTCTTCGAGCTGTTCAGAAACATTTCATTATTATTCTCTTGACATTTTTATAACCAGTCTAACGACGCTCGGTTATTTATGTTACTCTTTTACGGTCCCTTTTGCGTAATCAACAAGCCAAGGTTATAAATAATCGTTTTATCACACCTTCTGCACAATGTTGAGGAAACAATTAATGCAATTACGTAACCAACTGTCCAACTTTTTCCGACAATTCTTAGGCATCGGACTATTAACATAGCATTTAGCATTTTTAAACGCATCCTTTGATCATTGGAAAATATTCTCAGCGGGCGCACAAATCGCAAAATCCTCCGTAGGAGCTCGTGATCGTAAAACGGAACGTTAATGATTATTTGATGACTCGATCGAGCCAAGAATCTTTTTTTCCTTGGTTATCCAACGCTTAATTGTTAAGCGATGGCTGTACTAGATTTCAAACTTATTATCACAGGTTTTGCAAACATTCATTCTACAATAACTTCGCCTAATTGCCGTGGCTGAAGCACCATGATTCGCGAGCTCTTTATCAAGACTGATCCCTATTACCGAGGAAAGTTCTCATGAATGATGGATCTAGTGGCGACGGAGGATTATCATGATAAGTGACAACGACCGTTTCTATTGAACTTCAGATATAGCCTCAGACGATTGTGCTAGATTACGTTTGTCTTCGGATGGCTTAATTTTCCCAGCCGACTTATCACTTTGGAGCTTCCTTCCTTTCGTATTGGCCATTGTTCGCGCCTTCACCTCGTTATCGATCAGAATAGAAAAATTCCGACCTGTCACAGACGGGAAAAAAACAGTCGACGCTTAATACGAATTAAGCCAGGATAATAAAGATAAACCGAGGCCAGAAGCTGTATTGAAACAGCAGAGACAGGCGTTGCCAGAAGCGCGTTATCTGGAAATTGACGTTTTCACTGTTCGTTTACATTTTTTCAAAAATACTTGTACAAGAGTACGCAGAAAAATTGTGTTACTCCTTTCTTAAATGGTATAATATTTCTACATCTATCTATATAAATATAAATTAAATGCTGGACCGATCTGGCTAATTTTCTTTTAACAAATGTTCGTGATTGTTCGATTAAGGTTTTTAGGGAAAGAAAAATTGGAAAAAATGAAAGTGCTCAAGGCTATAACTCATAATTCGAACGATGAATATTATGTGTAATTCTTTTTTCGTTTTGTTCGTTATGGTTCCGAGAAAAGTTTTCAGGAAAAAAATTCGAGACAATCACAAAGGAAAGTCGGAAAATTTGGACAAGTTGGAAAAACCATAATTTTTGAAAGTTGTTGCAGATTGCAGGTTGACATGTTTTCATTTTTCCTTTGTTTACACATTTCCAATAGCTCTTTGCAAATTCACAAAACGATCAGAAACAAATTGATTGAAATTTGGACAGGACAACGTCTGTCGGGTTAGCTAGTTAATTAATATTATAATATTGGAAATGCTAAAAATTTATTAGTTCGTCATTACTTTTAATTTACTTTCTCAAGATGGTATTTTCATTAAAACATTTTAGTATATCATCACTAGACTGTGGATCTTCCTCCTTCTAATTATATTTTAGAAGCTGAAATTCAATCCGCAGTCTAACCATATATATTATATTCCAATGAACTCATTACTTTATTTTGAACAGTAACGCATACTCGGAATTAGTATCATTAAAAAGGTAATTCAACGTGACATAAATCGACCGAGTGCGACGTAGTAAATCGTCGTCGTCCGTCGTCGCATTAACGGATTAACGTTCGTCGACGGTTCTTCTGTCTTCTTATCGCGCCACTGCTCTAATCTTAAGAGAGTAGTTTATTGGATATTTCTCTCGATCCTGGCTCCTCAGCCAAGAGAAACAATCGAATTGTTCGATGCTTGCGGAAAATCTGATAAAAAAAGAGAAAATAAAATCTCTTAAAGGATTAGGGGTGTGTGTATCGTTGACATCCGACGTCATGCTATTCGCGTGGCACCAGCATGATACGACAGTTATTATCAATAGGGATTGATGTAATCACTGAATCTATAAATTGAGAGGTCAGTGAGAAATGCAGAGACTTGGTCAGTGTCTAGCAAAGGAGAAATCGGTGTGAGATGGTGTGATGAGGTGGGTTTCAAGATAATTTTTTGTGTTCGAGAACATTCGAGTGGAAAGCATTCTTTTAAAAAATTCATTAATTTATTTAGATTTGCTACGAGTTTCCTTCGTCCTTAATTTTTTTTAACATTAAACCTATCACAGTCAGTCAAATGATCGGTTTCATATTTTTCATTTTGCGATTATCCAAATTATAAAATTGCTTACGTGGAAATCGATTTGTTACATTTTTCTATCCAAACACGTGTTGTGATACAAAATTGCACAAAAAATATAATTAAACAGAGCCTTTTCATTTTTATAAGCTGAAACATTGGAATCGTTTCTAGTGCTCGATAGGTTTAATGTTAACATTACCGAGCAGGTTTTCTTTAAACAAGGGGAAATAAATAACGGCACCACGTTCGCCTAATCGAGAAGAGAAATTTCAACGGCGTGCTGCAAAGGAAAGGGAAAAACTTCGTTTCACGAGTAAATCGAGAGAGTTACCTGTGCAAACTGGTGCTCCGGGTTACGCAAACCTTGGGGAACGTGCACCGGCGCTTATGTAATCGTAGTAAATCGGAGTGGAGGGCCCTTTCACGCCGAAAGGATCTGTGTCAATGACAAAGGCCACAACAGTCGACGGAATAAAAAAAAACGACTGATGGTCTGTTAGTCATCCTCCCAGTTAGTCGATTCGATTCACTTTTCTCGTTACAAATTACTCGTTCTTGTCGCAAACGCATCGAATCCGCTGTCTAGCGATGACCCAATAATTGGTAGACCGTGTTCAGTGTTCCCTCTGAATAACGAATGTGATCTGCTCTTTAGGAATGGAGAGAAAAGTTTGCAAGCGGAGCTGAACGGTAACGCGGAAGTGTCTTCGATATCGAAGCTTCGCCAAGCACTGCCACAATGTTCTGCGGTTTGCGCAAAGAATCTTCTGATGTTGACGTTTGGGTCTACCCTGGGATTTTCCACGATCCTGATCCCAGAGCTGAAGAAGGAAGACTCGGAAATCCCGGTTACCATGGAGGAGTTAACGTGGATCAGTGAGTCTGCTAATAGTTTTTCGTAAGAAGCCTCTTAGTCAAGCAATTATAAAATTAACTAACGTTTTCCCACTTTTACAGGCAGTTTGAATCTCTTCCTGGTGCCTATCGGTTGCCTGGTGAGCGGTCCGGTGTCCCAATACCTGGGTCGCAAGAGGACAATGATGCTAATCAACATCCCCTTCATCATAGCGTGGATCATCTTCCACTACGCCAACAGCGCTGCAATGCTGTTCGTCGCGTTGGCTTTGACAGGATTGACTGGTGGCCTCTTAGAGGCACCTGTGATGACGTACGTGGCAGAGGTTACACAGCCGCATCTTCGTGGCATGCTGTCTGCTACATCCAGCATGTCCGTTATCCTTGGAGTCTTCACCCAGATGTTGAGCGGGAAGCTAACTAACTGGAGAACAGTTGCCTTGATCAACTTAGCTTACCCTGCCACTTGCCTCGTCGCTCTCTGCTTGGTTCCGGAGAGCCCCCATTGGCTTGCCGGTGAGTTCCGAGTCGGAAGAAATGTTTAACTGTCAAGTTGAAATAGTTCCGAGTGCAAAGGGTTAAGATCTACAATAGATCTTACGTTTGTAATGCAATTTAGATTCCAATTGATCTTGTATTTCAGCGAAAGGAAAATTGAAGCGAGCAGAAGACGCCCTTTGCTGGCTCCGGGGTTGGGTGAGCCCAGCCGAAGTGAAGACAGAATTCCAATATATATGTCAGGAGGTGCACAAGCCAGCAGAGTCGCGACAGAAGGTCTGGCAGGAGTTCAAGAAGAGGACGTTCTACATGCCCTTCCTCCTGGTCACCTGGGCCTTCTTTGTTGGGTCGTTCGGTGGCACGATAAGCTTGCAAACCTTTGCTGTGATCGTGTTTGAAAAGCTAGACGCACCAATCGATCAGTATACGGCTGCTGTGATCCTAGGTCTTGCGCAACTGCTGGGCACGCTGATCTGTGTGTCTGCCATTCACTTCACCGGGAAGCGGAAGTTGAATTTCCTGTCCATCGGTGGCACTGCGTTCTGCTTCTGCGCTGCAGCCATCTACGGGTGCTTGAAGGACAACGATCTGATCGACGGACAGAACTTGAGGTGGTTGCCTACCACCTTGCTGATCGGCTCAGCCTTCCTGTCTCACGTTGGGATTAGGCTGCTGCCGTGGGTTCTCGCCGGAGAAGTTTTTCCTGTGCAGGTAAATCCTGCGAACAGCTTAGAAATTTTGATTTCACATGGAGATTCGCAGTCTAGAGGTAACAATGATTTCCGTTCGTCAAACAGGTGCGAAGCAGTGGAACAGGGGCTGCCGGTTCCATAGGCTACATTTTTAACTCCATCGCGAACAAGAGCTTCCTCTACATGATGGACGGAATGACTCTAGTTGGTACTTTCTTCTTCTACGGCCTGATAAATATCCTCGGCGGCTTGGTACTCTACTTCATGCTGCCGGAGACAGAGGGTAGGACTCTCAAGGAGATAGAGGACCACTACTTAGGCGTACAGAGCTTGAAGCACAAACCAAAAAAAGAGTCTATAGCTATTAAAGAGAAGTGGGCCGCCACGAACGCGGTTGTGATCTGCGATGATAACGAGAGTAAATTGTGAAACGGGTGCTACTGTAATCGTGTGCCTTGAAGTTCCTTTTAGTTTGTTGAATCTGTTGACGAAGGGAGAGACGATGCATCGGTTCGCGAATAGCTCGATGGGAACTGTTTTATCTGTACTTTCGATAATTTTAATACGAATAAAAGGTACTAGAATGTATTTTTTTACAAACTTAACAGAGAGATTTTTGAGAAATAAAATTTAAGTTGCGTCGAAGAGAAAAATTGTATGAAATGGTATCGAGGAAGGGTGAAGAGTATGCTGGGACTTATAATTATCTTTATTCACGCATGTACAATTTCGTTCGAGACAAATCACGCTTCGGTGGACTTCTTCCACGATCGATTATTCACGTCTGGCTTGAAGTATTGATCGACCACCTTCAGGAAGTTCTTGTGCCGCAGGATGTTGACGAGATCGACAATTTTCTCGGGCACCTCCGGTATCTTCAGGTTTTGAATCTGCAGATCGGCGACTTCGTCTTTTCTGCTTGTGTTCGAAGGTCCATCCACGTTTTCGCAGAACAAAACGTCGCGTACATAAAATATGGACAAAAACATTTAGTTAAAAAGACGCCAATTTGGAAAGTAGACAATTATCTATCTTCGAATAGACTCCAGGAAGCTATCGGAGAATTTTTAAATTTCCATGTTTGACTTAATGGGTTTTTATCATTAACATTTACCCAATGTTTGACTTTCCAATTCGACGTCTAGATTGTGACCGCCTGTTCAAACGATCTTCGAAACTGGACTCTGGTTCCAAGGCATGTTTCTCCTTGAAGTTTTTCACTATTTCCTTGTGAATCTTGTGAATCTTGTGATGCGGCATGATTAAATCGTCAATTTAGCTTAACTCACGAAAGAAAGTATTTTTGAAATTTTCCAGGCAACCAAGAAGTAATCAATGAAACAAAAACCATACAATTTTGGTTTCCTGCGTGAACCAATTTCAGGCAATTGGTCAGATTAGATTGAAATGATAATTCTTCCGACTATGTCGAATTCTAAGGGTGAACTTCTGAAGATCGGTCAAATCGGATCGAGCTACAATTTTGCAACATAGTTTAATTTTGCAATGGAAAGATGTTTGAAAAAGTTTTATAACGTAATCGACAATCGTTAAAACAGTGTTCTGTCGTGCAGCGAGGCGGTCGGATCGCGTCAGGTCGCATGCATAGTCGTAGGCACCGGCGATATCGGTGATCAACAAGTGTCCTCGGTGTAAGTCTCCCGTGTCCGGATGGCGGCATATTGATGTCGGCCGGGTTGCCGTAAGCGCAGGCGCGGCCTTCCTCGGGATTGGCCTAAGGAACGGGCGGGGGTCCCACGAAATGGTCGATATATTCTAGCTATAGCGGGGTACAGTGGCGCGCGAGGCTTTTACCGAGGCCAGTCCAGTCCAGTCTCTTTAAAGTCGTCGCGGAAACCAACCCCCCGGTCGGTTGCTGCTTTTGTTATTTCACATTGTTCGGTGTTACCGTTCTCTGGGACGCAGTTGTGTGTACCCCCTGGAGAACAGGACACTTATTCCTCGTCTTGATTAGAGCGAGAGCCTGTGGGTGCAGGACCGGAAGTGGCAGAGTGTGCGTACCGAAAACTCGCTGACCAGCCGTGAGAGGATCATCCTTTTCAGGAGGTACTCGTCGCCGACGACTTGTCGGATGGGAACGCGATGGACTCGTGTGCTACCTCTGTGCTTCTATCAGGGTGTCCGGGGTACCTCGAGCCTGAACATTTCTGTCCGACCAGCCAGTCCGTCGATAGACTGCTTATTGATTTCTCTCTGTCCTCCATCTCTGTCTCTCTCTCTCTCTCTCTCTCTTGCGCTCTCTACCTCTTCGCTTCTCTCTTTCTCCCTTTCTCTCTTGTGCCTCTTCCTCTCTCGCGTTGGAGAACCTCCCACGCATTTTTTGCCATCCATTGTTCACCGAACGGCTACACAGGGGTTCCGACTCCGGTGTAACCTATGTACATCCCCCTGTCTCAAGTCCCACTGAATTTCCTGGGTGACAATCGAAGGTAAATCGAACCTGGACGGTCCGAGTTAGGTCCATCTTATGTTTTTCGTTCTGACTCCGGTGTAAACTATGCACACCCCCCTGTCTCAAGTCCCAATCAATTGTCCCGGGTGACAATCGGAGGTGAATCGAACCTGGACGGTCTGGGTTAGGTCCATCTTGCATTTTTCGCCTTCCATTGTTCACCGATCGGCTACACAGGGATTCCGAATCCGGTGTAACCAATGCTCACCCTCTATCTGCAGTCCCAGTGAATTTCCTGGGTGACAATCGAAGGTAAATCGAACCTGAACGGTCTGAGTTAGGTCCATCTTGGGCAACTCCAACGGCTAGCGATCTCCGCCGAATCTCTTGCTATTTCCTATTTCCCTTGTCAGTCTCTAGCATAGTCGACGTAGTGCATCTGCTGTAATTGTCTCTAGCAAAGTCTCCGTGGGGTTACATCGTATTCGTATAACTGTGAACTTACAGAACAAAATTTGTAAGATACTGTGAGGATGCCCTGTTTGTGAGACTATTTCGGGTCAAGTGAACGTGACCCTCGCAAAGTTGGGGATCAGTTCGGAAAACGGATCGAGAGGTGATTTCTGATTTTCCGGACTACTGGAAAGTTAGTTATCGGAGTTATCGAGGTATTCACACAGCGTATCGATTCGGGACGCGGTTCGGGATCCAGATTCGAGCGTCACGATGTGCCTATACAGAGGCTCCATCTTTCGTCTACGCCGATTCCAGTCCAGCCGCTGAAATCGAAACTATGTAACGTGCGGCGTGGGCGGTCAGGGGTTAGGAATCGATCTACCGAAAATATTTTCTCTGTTGCCTGCCCTTTCCCCAGCCAGACTTCTCTCTTTCTCCCTCTCTATCTCTCTCCCTCCCCCTTATCTACGTGTTCGAGGCGAATACATAATCGACGAGCGTGCACGATTTTCTCAATGACGCTTCCGCCATTTTTAGGGATTGCTTCCGCTCGGCCCCTGATCTTCCCTAGTGGAAGCAGCCTCGAGACGAGGCTTGCTTCTCGGATCGTTTCCAATAGTTAAGGGATGCAGCTGGCCCTGAATGCTGACAGGGTTCTTTTCAGGTATCCTCTTTTCGAGATACTGCGGCGTACTGTTCGATAGCAGATGTCCGATAGATGGGAATCGATTATACAAAACGATTGCGGATTGCGTTTATTTTTAATGCTCTAGGTCGAATGAAAGTCACCAGCGAAATCGTTCCGATCTTCACCATTGTCCGATTCTAATAAAAATATCCAGTCCGGTTCGAACGAAACGATGGAACTTCGAAATCTCGGAAAATGTGACCTTGAGAGTAATTCTTTGTTTTCTACAGTGTTTGTTCCTTTTTCTCTTCTGTTGTTGGTAGATATACGTATTGTTTGCAATGGACTGATCCGTTGATACCGTTCGAGTTGGATATAAAGAATTTTGTTTATTCAATCGCAAAGACCACTCCATACGAGTTTAGATTTATTGTTAGCGAACTGTGTAATTTACAAGACAAACCTAACGCGATGTGCGTCTGACGAATTTGTATTCGCTTGTTACCAAAATGTGGTGGATCCAGCAGATTAATCGATCGGGTTGAACAAACAGCATAATAATAATAATCATCCTAGTTTTCTAAAGATTCGAGATAGTTCACTTTCGAAATGTTTAACCGGCTACTTTGAAAATGATTGTTTAGATTTCTTTTCACTTTCTGGATCCAAACACCACGCAGTGGCGTAGTCGCGTGAAACATGCAACTGTGTGCAGCCCGGTGCTGCACAACAACGTTAACATATGGCGATACGATTATCGCAAACCTTGTCCCACTTTCTTTCACCACGGCGAACAGCGTTCCGAGAGTGTGCGTGGGTGGCTGACACATTTCTCCCCGCGCAAAATCGTTTCCCGGATCGTTTCGATATACCGAGCACAGGTTGTCGAACTTCCGGTTTTCCTGGGCCGATACACCGGAAAACACGTAAACAGGATTTTTGGAGCCGTGACAAAACCCGAGGAGAGACCGTGCTCTGAATTATTGGCAAAGTTTTCGGCGACCGGTGTTGCCTTCCCCGAGACATTCTACAGCTGTGCTTCAGGAAAATAGTTTTCTAAAGTTGTTGTTATTCGCTATTCTTTATTTATACGAACTGGCTTCAACCCCTCATTTCACCCTCATTTTCGATGTTTCTATATTTAAGCTGATAAGTTGAGGGGGTAGTTTTGTTTTCAGGATTACAAGGGCGCGGAATGCGCCTTCTCATTTCTCGAAAATGGAACAACCCTATATCGCATGCATTATCGAGAAATTAAAAAGAATAAAAGCCACGAATTTTCGGACAGATTTACACCTGCCAATAAGAGAACGGTAGAACTTTTATTTCGGGAAAACTGTGTCAAATCGACACGAGGGACGGACGAAGGTTAATAAAATTCGTACAAGAATAAATTCGATTGGATCGATAGAAAAATCCGGTGGAGGGTAAATTTTGTTTTTCGTAATTATTCTATCCGGCATTGTTTGTCAATAAAGAACGGCGAAACACTGTATCGCGGAATTGATCGTGCATCGAACGCGTCAAAGTCGATTGGTTTTTAGCGGGACAAAGGACCTTTTAATTTCTCCTCGTTCGAGCGAGCATCCTAGAAACAAGTGAGCCAGAAATGATAAAACTTGAAAATCTCTGGCATAACTCTGTACTCTGTAGTTGCCGCTGCGACTCGAGCATGAAGAGATCGATAAGAACCCTCCCACCCCGTCGAAAAAGTTCGCAATGTCTGTGCTTTGGCGTCGTTTATTTATAGTCCTCGTCGCTGCCACTCATTTTTAGGCATACCTTTAGCTGACCGTCTGCCGAGTGTTCTATGCACTCCTTCTGTTGACTATCTCTATCGCTCGTCGACCGTGGCCACTGCAAACCTAATCATCCGGAAACACCTGCAATGCATTTTTTCTTTATTCCCTTTTTTTTATTCTTCGGTGCAGCTTTCCCTGTAACAACGCGGGTCGTTCGCTGTGGCTTCATATTCAACGTGCAAATCGTGTTCTTTATTTTTTATAGAAATATAAATAATCTATATTGCAATTGAAAATGACAGAAATTAACCCTTAGCATTCGAGTGGTAATTCAGAGCGAGAGAGTCGCAATTAAAGGTGTCATATTAATCATATTCATAAAATGAAAAAAAATCATATTGAATGGAGTAACTCTAGATCGGAAAAAATGCTTAATGTTTCGAGTTAACGGGTTCTAATATTACTAATTTGCGATGATTAAGATTGCAAAGATGCTTCCCTGAGGAATTATTTATCTTCCTTTCTTCGGGTATATATTATATCGGAAAAATGGCCAGAAATTTGGACAGACACACTTCTGTTGTCTGTCCGTAAACCTATTGTTAATAATAAAATAGCTTCGAGTAAAACGTTATGGGACTCGCCTAATTCCCAGGCCAGCAAATAATCGTTTGACTAGCGAGCCCGCAGAACTTCCGTCATTATATCGGTCATTGGTAATCATTTTCTACTTCCGAGGTGATAGCAGAACGGTGTCCATGACTTTTTCCGGGGCGCCAGGTGCGGCCACCGTTACCGCGGCCCCACGTGGACTGAATAATGTTCGAGAAAGGGAAATGACGATCGAATGCAGCTGAGCCAATATAATATATAACATTTACGCCAGGCCACGGCTGCGCGACACCGTTAAACAATTGACGGACGTAACCGGCCGTAATTCCTGGATAATTGCCGGGTTCTAATTGCGACCGACTCAGATTATCGCAAACTACAATTGCCACCGGGATCGGTTACCTGAAAGCTGCAATTCCGACTGTAACGAAACGGTTCCTCGCAACGCAGGATCGAATGCAATTAGTTACATGCACCTGCCAGTTTTAATTGCAACCAGCCGACGATTGCTGCAACCCGCGTCGTCTAATAAACCCGATAAAACAGCCCCTATTTATACGACAATCACGTTTTATCGGGACACCCTGTTGGTTAAATCATTTTCCAATACGCCTGCGACCATTATTTCTGGTAATAAAATCTACAATTATAATGGCACGTTTCCGATATCATTTTTCAAGGAATGCAACAGGTACCATAATTAACAAATCGCATCAATATTTTCACGGAAAATATTAGAACACAAATGTAAAATATTGTAACCATAGAGATGGTCCAATTAATCCGATAAAACAGCCCCCCGCACCTCTGATTCATACGGCAATCACGTTTTACCGGACACCCTGTTGGTTAAATCATTTTCCAACACGGCTGTGACCATTTTTCGAAGAATGTTGAAGGTACAATAATTAACAAACAGCATCAATATTTTCACAGAAAATATTCGAACAAAAATATAAAATATTGTAATCATACAAATGTTACTGTTGGTGCCATTTTGAGCCACTACTGCACACACACACACGCACGCACACGCCCCTATCAAGAAACCGCGATAGCCTCCACGTCGTAGAAACTTCACCGACGACGTGCGAAAATTAACGAAAGCGATACGACGAGCTTGTATCGTGGAGATCGGCGATACTAATTGGAGTATACGACGTGTCGATCGTTGACCAACATCTGCTCAGGCCGGCTGGAAAAACGAGTCCGAGAACGTGTCAGGAAAAACTCAAGAAAAGTGGGCGGTCGCGAATAAAATCGAAATTGTCGATTTCCAATCGACCAAACATCCTTCGTGAGAAGGGCCGGAAGTTGACAGGAAAATGATGGCCAAAGGGAAAAAGGAAACCGGAAATGGCTGCAAAATGGCGGTGAAGGACTCGGTGTTGGAATTGCGGACTAGGATGGCTCGTATGATGTCCTTAGTCGAGATTGATCCACGAGACAGACTTCCGGTACCCGACACGTATTCATTTCCGGGATGTAGTCTCTGGTTCTGGTTCCGAACCGGTTCGAGATAGTGTGCGTCGCGTACGGGTCACGGACAGGTCCGAACTGGTTCCGACGATTGAAAGTGTTCCGGATTGCTTCCTGGTTTTTTCAACACTTGGAATTTTTGGGAATGTTCGAGACTTCATGTTTTGGTTGATTGAATTCGCTCAATTCAGAAATTATTTTCACTAGAATTTTAGTTAAACTAAAGTTTTTTTCTCGAAAGTTGATTATAGAAATATCGACATAGTTTTTATACAACAGCCATTACTTTTTTTCTCATACTGATAGGTTTACGGGGGTTGTTCGAATTCAAGAGGGTGAGATAGTGGTTGGTGTGATAATGGATGTCGAGGCATATGGATAAGGAACCAATAGCGAGGAATCGTGGTACGGGATCGTGGCATTTGTGCGGACAGAATTTAGGGTAGACTGTGGTGCAGTGGATCGTGAATTTCAGTGGATCAGGGTAACAGCAATCGGAGAGTATTAACGGAGTCGACTGTCCTTGCAGAAGTAGAATGAAATTCATTCATAAATGGAATTGATATTGTTCCATTGCACTGAAACAATTCATTTAGAAACGTGTACAGAATTTGAAAATAACATTTGTCACTTCAATTATGCCAATTCTGGCTGTTCAAGTAACCTACTTGTGCTTTTACATAACATGAATATTATCTACCAAAAGAATCCGGTTTTCCAGTGAAAAATGCAAACCGGAAACGGTCGAAAATCTAAAGAAAATATTTACTTCGAGTGCTGTTACACGATGTATGTGAACAAAATCTCGAACTTTTCGGAAAAATCGAATTTCGATAAGACAATCGTATTCCGTGAAGGAAAAACGAATTAGGGTTTGTTCAAGAGAAAAAGAAACGGTGTTTTTTCTCTCACATTTATCTCGCCCGGTTGGCTACCCGTTTTTATAGGGGTGGAAAAATGAAGTGTCGCTTAAAAAAGCTCCACAGAGACTTTCCAAATGGCTAGAGACTCGACGAATGGGGTGCGTGGCGAAAGAAATTCACTTAACTCGACCCCTCGACCTTCTTGAGAAACCTCTTTATGATCACGCGCCATGAAACACGATGGTTTTCGAAATTTCTTTAAAATCTTCGGTCGACAGAACCTAATTCTGCTCTTTAATCCCTTTAAAACGGGAACTGTCCTAAAACGTATCACAATGAAATACCATCTTGGAATCGTTCATGTTCGATCAAACAATAAACACAGACTAGTGAAACAATATTAATAAACCAGGAACATTTTGTTATTATTAATTATTTTTCTACGATATCTTTGCCAAAATATTCGTGGCAATTTTCTGACTGGAACGAGTACCAACATGACATAGTTCGGAGCATATTTTGTTCGTTTAATCCACGATTGAAAAAAATATCTGAATCTTCTATGAAACAGTTCTAAGTGCAACAGGATTCGTTATACCGTTGTTACTGTGGCTTTTTTTCGTTTTCTTTATTGTGTTTCTTTTTCGAGGACGTATAGTAATCTATTGTTTGCAGATGGCGGGCAAGGCTGTCGACGGCCCGAAGAAGGAGGCCGCGGACCAGGCTGCTGACCAAAATTTCGACTACATGTTCAAGTTGCTGATCATCGGCAACTCGTCCGTCGGCAAAACCTCGTTTCTCTTCCGTTACGCGGACGACTCGTTCAGTTCGGCCTTCATATCGACCGTGGGGATCGATTTTAAAGTGAAAACGGTCTTCAGGAACGATAAAAGGGTGAAACTACAGATCTGGGTCAGTGGAACTCCATTGCAACCTTAAAATCGATACACAGACGATCTTCATGGTTTCTTGACTCTCGCGTCGCTCGGCCTACATTTAAACTTCCCGCCTCGGACGCCATTTTTAACCTGGACAATACCAATTTTCAATTTTCAATTCCTTTTCAATTCCAAATTTTCTTCTGTTCAAGAATGCGTCGTTATACTGAAAATGTAATTCGTCGATGGAACGAATATTTGGAAAATATTGCGGAGCATTTTTCAAAGCCACAACCGTATTCGAAAGCTAAATATAGTTACCAATATTTTTATGCTATCGGTACATTGGTTCGATCAATTATTATTTTAAACACTATTTGAAAATTACTACAATAATTTTTTTTCGACGTTTCGATCTTACTTTAGATCATTTTCAAGAAAAATAGAAGAATTTTGTCTCTAATTGATTAAACTTAATTATGTTTTGTTGTGCGTTAATTTAAAGAAAGGCAGAAAACTGTTACCTACTTGTTTAGTGCAAAAGAAAATTTTTTTTAACTTTATAGAAACACGTGTTGTTCTGCATATGGTTGCCAAACATTTAACCACATGTGCCTTCATTTATCATACGAGGGAAGTTGTAAGGAAATCCATAGCTATACATTATCATTGCACTAAATATTCCTCACTGATGAAAGTTCATTGTTTTCCTTTGCGTGGAATATGCTCGTGAGAATTTCACGCTATCGTCTAGCGGATGCTAAATCATTTTACCACGTTTTCCTTGAAAATTCCTTTTCAAGAGTTTTTTCAGAGTTCTCGTAGAGAAAAACGATAAGAATCTTTTTCACTGATCTGATAGATAAAGTATTGACTGTACATTTTATATATCAACGATTCTTATTGGAGTAATAGCAAATATCTAATGCGGAACGATGACGATTTCAGGACACGGCGGGCCAGGAAAGATACAGGACGATAACAACGGCCTACTACAGGGGTGCGATGGGTTTTATCTTAATGTACGACATCACGAATGAGGAATCGTTCAATTCCGTGCAAGATTGGGTGACTCAGATCAAGACTTACTCGTCCGACAACGCCCAGGTGATTCTGGTCGGCAACAAGTGCGACATGTCGGAAGAGAGAGTGATCAGCGAGGATAGGGGCATGCAATTGGCGGAGCAGTTAGGGGTGCAATTCTTCGAGACGTCAGCCAAAGAGAACATTAACATTAAGGTACAATCCTAACAAGAAGAACACCCGAATTATATGCAACCGTAACAATTATACTCCGATACCAAATGGGTACCATGGAAATCACCGACACGGTTTTCACCGACTCCAAATTTCACCGACTACTACCTTGGCCGACAACGTCGTTAACAGACAACGAATTTCAAATTCATTGACGACCAAAGTCGTTTTCGGTTAACACGTTGAACGCTCAGCGTGAATCGGTGGAGTTTTTCCCAGGACACAAATCCGACCGTCAATACACAGAACGGTATAATGTGTTTTTAATATTTTTATGTTGTATATCCTATATTTGATTTGCATCATGAATCAGTTATATGGTCTCCAAAAAGCTCTAAGTACGAAATCATGATGCTCGAGAGTGCAGCATAAACTCAGGTTTTCTTCAAATAAGTTAAATAATTCAATGTCATTTTCAGATCATGATTACTCCACAATATTAACGACAATGAACTTAGAAACATTATCTACTCGAAGAATAGTATCCCATCAGAGCTTTATTTTTCATTTAATTAATAATCATTTTGATTATTCCTCTCTATTTGCGCAAATCAATGTTTACATATCGGAATGTGAATTGAGAAGAAGAGCTGATTTTCAAACACACAGCAAAATTGACTTACGGATTAACTAATCCAATGAATCGCATTATTGCAACAATCATGCACTATTTACAATCGTGTTGATTTTTTCATTGATTCTTTACTAAATTTTAAAATGTAAATACCAGATTTATATGATAATACCATATCAATTGTACCATTATTAAATTTTTCTTTTTGTGCATGTCCCTTTGTTATTAGACGAGTATTCTTGTCTCAACTCAATCTCTTTTTTCGTCATTATAAGCACTTATGTAAAAGGGCTTCATCCGTCTGTAATAAATAATACTAATAATTAACTTGAACAAGAAGAGCGTCACTCATATTTGGGTGACGGGGCCCCCATGGAAGCGTACCCGTCACCCAGGCGTTATCGGCCAAAGTTATTGTCGTTCAAATCTGGAGTTGGTGAAATATTGTCGGTAAAAACTATGTCGGTGATTTCCATGTGACCCATACCAGATACAGGTTATCGATTCCCGAGGTAATTGTCAAGTAACCGAAGTGGGTTTATGTTGTATACCGTGGCGAGAGTTATGTCAATTTTGTTCCGCCTCGTTTGTTTACCGAATCCATTATATCGCGTGTCGCCGCCATTAACGGCCGACGACAGAAAGGTTGTCGTGTCACGTTTCGACGCTTATTTCCATCCTCAAGGTGTGCGTACCTGCGTGTGTATGTACGCTGTACCATTACCTTCGATCGGTCTCTCCTCGATTGCCGCTCATCTGCACCCATTAATCACGCCTGCACAACTGGTCGAACCCATTGGCATTGACACATCAATGTCTGCCACCGATCGATTCCACAGCTTGCAGCCCCTGTGGCTGCGTCTGCCTTGAGTCTGTGCAGCCAGTCAGTGATCTCGGGCAAAAATCTGTTGCGTACGCTTTCTAACTTGTCAGGATTGGTGTGGACTCATTTATCGGCTTCTTTGAATCAACGTCGGTTCAGTTAAGACAGTTGGGAGAAAGAAACTTCAGCACCTAAGTCACGTCCCAGGCCACTAACCTCTCCTCGAATACAATGAACAGCTGCTGATTAATCCTCTCTCTAATCCTCGAGTTTATGCAAGATAAAGGCTCATCCCTAAAAGGAAGCGTCGACATGCATGTATCTTCAATTGTCTAGTTAGCAGACAGATTTGAAGAGGAAACTTCAGCAGCTAAGTCTTGTTTCAGGACCACTAACTTCTCCTGGAAGACAATGCGGCTGCTGATTAACCCTCTAACCCTCGGGCTCGTGTAACGTAACGTTTTCATAAATGTTCCTTTCTATCGATCGTATATTCGTATATTCGTTTAGAAAAGGTGTATTAATACCTCTCGGCGCACTGATTCGATCAATTTTTACTTAGAAGCAATTCTGCGATTTACATCAAATTCTCAGATCATCTTCGAGAAAATTGATAATTGCGTCTGTAAATTATTCTATTGACTATTGACATCAGTTGATTAACCATTGAATATCTAATTGTGAAATAAGTTACTTCACTTGCTTTATGAAAGTAATTTTCATCAAACACAGATCAAAACGTCGACATTTGAATTTTATAAATCGCAGAATTGCTATGAAGTAAAAATTGATCGAACCAGTGCGCCGTACTATGGTCTGGAAACCCGATTTTCGTGGCCAAAAGTCAGTTTATCAAGATTAAGATACTGAAAATTTTTTTTGGGAACAGAGAAAGAACCTTTTAAAGCTTCTAAATCCAAATTATTATTCATTTCTAAAATATAACGTTTTGTAGACAAACTTCGGAAAATTCAGATTAAATAAAACGTTTAAAATAGTCATCGTAGACTATCAAAATACAAGTCCAAATGGTACTTTCGTATGTGTCAAGAGGTACATTTTACGTGTGTATACCTGTTGTTAGCATCTTTTTATCTATAAAAAATAGTGACAAATTTAAACAATGTAAATTTTGAGAATGGTTTTACAAAAACGGCCAAAATCGGCAGAAGTGGGACCTGGTAAATATGAATGCCCGTTTTAGTTGTACCACGATTTAAACAAATAGTTACCGGGAATTTCGGGCGTAACGACGGCGTTCGCTTGCAAGTGCTTGACAAACGCTTCTATGTGACTAAAATACTTTATAAATAATGTATATATATATATATATAAAGGGTGTCCCAAAATTCGTGTACTTCCCGGAAAAGGGAGGTTCCTTGGGTCATTTGAAGCGACATTTTCCTTTACAAAAATGACGTCGGCGGCTTTGTTTAGGAGTTATTAACGAAAAACACGGACCAATCAGAGCGCGGCTAGAGCAAACGGAGTCCGACTCAGCGACAGGTCCCGCTTAGCGTGGCGGCGCTATTGGCCGA
>CM052344.1:11515569-11602159 GCA_028455595.1 Lasioglossum vierecki | reverse complement strand
TGAATAAATTTTAACTAAATTACGGCGCACAGGTTCGATCCTAAGTTACTATCTAAGCTGTTTTACAAATTTATATTATTTTTTTCGACGTTTCGGGCCGTCTTGGGACCATTTTCCAGAAAATATAAATTGCGTCTGTAAGAGAAAGTGAATTATATTTTCCATGTTAAAGAGTTAATTGATAAACTAGAAAAATCTAACTATTTTTTTCTTTTTAATAACAAAACTTACTTGCTTAGTGTAAAAGCATGATATTTTTGGTCATCAAAAAAGCACGTGTTGACTAAGTGTCGGCAAGATACATAGTAAAATGACAATTGATGTTAGCATGTAGGAGACGACAAACGTTGTAGTTTGAAAAAGGAACCAATCAGAGAACATAAAGATCTATCATTGGATGATCGATATATGGCGGTTAATTTGAACCGAAAAATCCATAACACAAATTAAACGCAGTCTAACTTTTATTGTATATCAACCAGTGAAGTTCGTCAAATAACATTGAATATGTTTTTAAAGTGGTGTAAGCTCTTTTAAGATTTCTTTAATGGTTAGAAAGATTCATCATAAAACATTACTGGTTCAGTAATGCCGCGTAATATTCATGTATTTTAGGTGTTTCATACCTAAGATTTACGCTTTGCTGTCTAATCTTTATGTTCTCTGATTGGTTCCTTTTTCAAACTACGACGTTTGTCGTCTCCTACATGCTAACATCGATTGTCATTTTACTATGTATCTTGCCGACACTTAGTCAACACGCGCTTTTTTGATGACCAAAAATATCATGCTTTTACACTAAGCAAGTAAGTTTTGTTATTAAAAATAAAAAAATAGTTAGTTTTTTCTAGTTTATCAATTAACTCTTTAACATGGAAAATATAATTCACTTTCTCTTACAGACGCAATTTATATTTTCTGGAAAATGGTCCCAAGACGGACAGAAACGTCGAAAAAAGTAATATAAACTTGTAAAACAGCTTAGTTAGTAACTTAGGATCGAACCTGTGCGCCGTAATTTAGTTAAAATTTAATGTTCGTAATAGTCCAAATAAGGTTTTTGGAGAAGAAAAGAAAAAATGGAAGTGCTTTTTTCTATGGGATTTTTGTATGAACTCAAGACCATAACTCCACGATTAGAACGATGGATATCCGTAATTCTTTTTTTTTTTGTTTTGTTTGTTGTGGTCCTCAAAACATTTTCAGGGAAAAAAATTCGAGTGAATTACAAAGAAAAGTCGGAAAATTCGGAGAACCAACCTGAAAAAATCAAAAAAATTCACAAACAAATTTATTGAAATTTGGACAGGACAACGTCTGTCGGGTTAGTTGGTTATAAAATAAAGTTTAAGAATAAAACTAAGAGATATGGAATCCATTGTTTAACCCTTTCGTTGCCCTGGACGAGATATCTCGCGCCCCGATACTTCCCCATAAACGCTCTTGACGAGATATCTCGCCACCTAGCACCATTTCGTCTACAATGTCAAACATCTGGTGCTAGGTGGCGAGATATCTCGTCAAGAGCGTTTATCGAGAAGTATCGGTGCACGAGATATCTCGTCGAAAGCGTATATCGGGAAGAATCGGGGCGCGAGATATCTCGCAAAAGACGTTTATCGAGAAGTATCGGGGCGCGTGAAAACTCGTCCGGGGTAACGAAAGGGTTAAAGTCTGAAGTCTGTAATCTACCCACGAAGTTGCAACCCCTAAGAATAACAGCCTTATCTGCAACAATTAAGTCTGTAACAATCCTCTATCCGCTTCGATGTATCTGAAAATTGAAATCCGGTGGATTCACGAAACGATCAATCCGCTATTCATCCGGAAGCGTCGACAATCGGTATTCAGAAGCTCGAAAGAGTTTGATTTCTGGTGGTTTCCGCGAGCTTTCGTTCGGTAAACACGAAAGCGGAAAGCGGAAAGCTTTCACCTCGGCTTTCTACGATTGACGAACCCACCGTGCCGGGGGGAATAATTGATAGCGCAGAGCGCGCAGACATTGGAAAACCTCCAAAATCCTCTGATCCCATTCGTCAGTGTCGAGATTGTTACACGGCCAGAAAGGCGTATTTGCGAACGAGGATGGAACACGGAAAAATATCTGGTAAACAACGCCGTCGGAATCCACCGAAAACCATAATGAACCGTGAAATTCCGGCGCGTAACACGGTCTCTCTCGTTGCGGGGGGTTGGGGGCTTAAGGGCTGTTTACATCGAGCAGCCGAGGTTTCCAAGCTTTCTAAAAAAAAAAAGAAGAAACGAGGGAAGTGCTTTGTAGCTCGAGGGACTTTCTCGGAATAAAATGAAAGCGGGCTGAAATTCTTGTTCTCCGAATTGATTTATTCATTTGCTCGTTCGACCAAACGGTCTCCCACGAGAAATACGAATAGTCGCAGAAAATTCGAGAGAAGGAAATTCAAAATTCAGGCGGAAGGAAGAAGGACGTCCGAATGGCTGACCTCGATATCATTATATTTTTCTCTGGATGTTGAATAATCGAAGAAATGAAACACCCGGCTTTGTTTGGGATGAGAAATTTGGCGGAGCTGTTCAAGCTTGAAATTATTATGAATAAACGAATTTTTGTTAATATATTCCTCGCTCCGACGACGATAATGGCTGCCACTTTCTCTTCTTTCCGTATACGTTACACGAATTTCGCCTTGCACTCGAGAGTCGCGAGCTAGCCTCTACATCCTCCGCTAATAGACCCGGCCCTATTTATAGGGACACTTATTTCGAAGCTCATGCTGAATATTTAGCGTTGCTAGCTACAGCTGTCTCGCGAACTTCGTGGCAACCTACGGTACACGCACGGATAGATCGGCAATAAATTTCTCTTTCGACGTTCCGAGTGTTGATCAACAAAATTGATTAACGGTAACGAACTTCTTTTCCATGTATCTCAATATTTCAGTCCTCTGAATTTGTACACTGTTAGCGGGGAACGATATGGAAAAATAAAATGGCAATAGCAATTTCCACTTCGTACTGCAGTATACACGTAGTCTAGAATTTTGAAAAACATTGTTAACCAGTCCCAGAATTTCGCATGTGATACAGCAAACAACGTTTCCACATGTTACTCTCTCTATATATTTCTTTCTCTCTCGTTCTCTGTGAAATAAACAAGTTCCATTTATTTTCGTTTCACCTACCATACTTCAAAGAAACGTTCCCTGCCCGCTACCGTCGGTCCATTTTCGTATCTAGCTTTCTCAAAGACAAAGTCCCCTTATCTTTAAACTTACTTGCGGCGCGCACGGTTCGTTCGAGACGAGGATAGGATTATAACCCCTCCATCATAAGACCGAACAGAGCCTTCTCTTTCTCCGAAGAAGCAGAAGCTCCGAAATCTAAAATCGATTCGACTTTCCTCTCTTCATTGGACTCACCGTCGCGTCGCCGCTTGGCAGTCATTTCAATCGGCGAAACTTCGGTCTGGCTTCTCTTTCTGAGCGTTTCCGATCCCCAATCACTTACTTAGACTGGATCTCGCTTTGTTCGTTGTTCGAAGCAATTTTCTGGAAAAATCGGGACTGAGAATAGGAACAATTACCTACTAAAGTCATCGCTGAAAATTGCTGTTGCACTACATATTTAACAATTCATTATTGTACAAGGTATTATATCAATTTCACATATTCATAAAATTAAAAAATCACGTAGAAGCAAAGGGTTTAATTGAGGATGGGTTGTTTATTTTCTGGAAAAATCGGGACTGGGAATAGGTATAATTACCTATTAAAGTTACCGCTGAAAATTGCTGTTGCACTATTTAACATTTCATTAATTATAATTTAAAAATCATGTAGAAGCACATGGTTTAATTGAAGGAGAGTTGTTTATTTGGCGCGGAGAATCAATTGACTGATACGGAACTCCCCTTGAAAGTCGGAAATGCAAGAATACGGATTGGAAAATGGTGAACGAGACGCTAGGAACTCGACAAATTCACGACGACGAGACAACGCGACGACGAGACAACGCGACGACGAGACAACGCGACGACGGATCTCCCTCTCAACCTCTCTCCCCGTTTGAATTTCAAGGGAAATGGTTTTCCCTTGATCGATTGTGACGGTAACGATAACGGAGTCTGTTTTGCGGCCGTGTACACGCCGAGACTTGCATTTGTAATCACTTCGTTAACTCCGTGAGCCGTAATTTCAGGGAATTACCGGCGAGGGTGAATGTTACATAAATCGGCGCGGCATCGAGATAACTTTTTGAAAAGCGCGTTCACAAAAGTGCAGCGCACTAGTTCGCTAGTTGATACCAGAAAAGTAAGTTTAAACAAGAAATTAGTGTACGATATTTTCGATAGAACTGTCGCAACATGTTGTCGCGTTACCCCACTTCCAAGTGCCTCTAATTGGTCAGTAGACCTAACCTCGATCTAATTTAGAATTAGTTGATTAGTTAGTTAGAGACTGTTAATATAGAGCAAGGTGATGTGATTGTCATGTAACTATAATTGAAATAGTAAACTAGTGAAATGGTGATCTAGTTTGTTAGGAAAATAATAAATGGCTTTGGTGCAGTCTTAGCAGCCGTTTCCGAGGGTCGTGAACGGGTTAAGAGCACCCAACTCGGAAGGTGTGACGAACAGGTGTGTGCATGCACACGGATCACGTGTCTCTAACCCACCGCTCGGCACTTTGCGGATACTCAGGAATGAGTGTGTGTATGTGTGTGTGTGTGTGAGAGAGAGAGAGAGAGAGAGAGAGAGAGAGCGAGAGCGAGAGGAGTGAGCGTTGAGAGAACACGGAAAAGCTGTTGAAGAGGGTGCAACGTTCGAATGACCGTCGGACGGAGGTGGAAATGGGATACGACGCTGCGAGAACCACTCTTTCTACGATTTCTTTTCCCCACCCTCTCGCTCGAAATACTGTTTACACCGCGACCAAACTGCCCACCTCCTCGAGACACCCTTTCTTCCATTGTTCGACGGTTACGGCAACCCGGGCAGAGGGCGAAAAGCGGTCACAGGAAATTGTTACACCCTGAACACTTCGACGGCGGCGTCATTGGTTACATATTGGCTCCTCGATACTTTCTACAGACTTTCGAATTGTGCTTGAACACTCTTCTCGAAAAACTCTCGTTATTTACGTTGTCGTAATAACGATAAAATTGTTCGAAACATTGTCTGCTCGAAGAATAGTATCCGACCAGAGTTTTACTTTTAATTTAATTAATAACACGGTCATGTCGTGGTATAGTTGTGGCCAGATCGTGGAGGGGGTGGAGAGGGCCGGCCCGATCACGAATACGAAAATCTAGGAGTAGTCTTTCAAAATTGAAAGCTCATCCTTCATGTGTCATACTATATGTATAGAGTGAGACCCTGTTTCCTGTCATCCCCACAACGTGTCTAGAATACGGAAAATTCAATATAGTATTTATTTAGCAATAGTTTTTACGAATCTTACGAAATCTTAAATCTATATCTATAAAAACGAGGTCCTGACTGACTCACTCATCAACGCCTAGGCTAAACCCTTGAACATAGAAAGCTGAAATTTTGGATAGAGGTTTCCTTTATGATCTATACAAGGGATAAGAAAGGATATTTCGAAATTGAACTCCTAATCGGGTGAAAAGGGGTTGCACCGTTTGTATAAGGAATATATTCTTCGTGGTCTGATTTACATCATATGTACTTGGTCTTTTAATGCTCATTGATACAATCTGAATGGTGTGAATGAGGGTTTAAAAGGTTTTATGGAGAAACAATATTTTTCGTGGGCATTAAACAGTTTCCTGTGTGAGCAAAACCGCGGAGTAAAGCTAGTCTCGAATAATCTCGAAAACTAAAAGCGAGCGGCCCCCTATATTGGAACAAAAAAAAGTTGTTTAAAATGTCGAAATCTATAACATATTTAATTAAATTTCATCAAAATCGGAGTATGGCCACCCTTTCGCAGTAATTACCATAATAATAATTGCCAGCTAGTTCGTGACGCTTTTCGGTAAAACCTCGATTAGGGTTCACGTAATGAAATGATTAAAAATGATCTGTACAGTGTCGCGTTTGGATTCGTTCTAATCAGAGAAATGTTTCAAGCAAATATTGAAAAAATTAAAGGCAAAAATTTTGTCATTATATCCGAGCTATTGTAATGGGGATTTATTTGTGAATATCGTGTATCTATATCGAGGGATTATTGTGAAGCAGAAATCAGAGCAGTCGGCTGGATAAAGCGGTCCAGTTTGTTCCTCGAGACAGAGGAACTGGCTGTTTCGGCGTTTCAGCGCGCCGAGAACAAAACACTTGCCGGTCTTCTCTGTTCCACTTGGAAATATTAATTTATACGTGCAGGGAAGCCCGACCGACCCCAATTATCATGCGGATCGGGCTTGTCCAGGCCGCGATCTAATCCGCTCGCAAGATTCTGCGGGTCGATCCGATCAAACCCTGGTAAATCCCGTTCGCGAAATCGAGACGAAATTAATAAAACACGTTTATTGCTTCCGGTCACGTCTGTCTGTCCGGCGTTACAGTAAATATCTGGAGGTCTGCACGCCGAAAGCAATCTACCAGGTACTCACAAAGTTGCAATTTCTCATTTCGGGGAACTAGAGGGGCCGAGGAAGCGGAACTTCTCTTTAATCTGCCCAGTCAGTTAATCCAGCCACGCGAACTATGAACAAATAAAATAACGAATTATTTTCCGTAATAGTTGTTGTTTTCTTGGTCGAGGAACGAATTTCGATGTTCACCGACTAAAATTATCAACGTTGTCTTTGTAGGGGAAAAAATTTGGCAATGAACGCGTCAACAAGACCGATGTATGAGATCATCGGAGAATTTCTTCGATTCGCTTTCGGCCGGGTGTTTCCTTAAATTATTTAAGGCTCGATGGAAACCGCGCGAGGATCGCGACCAAATGTTCCGTAAACATCCGCGAGCGTTAAATCGTCGAGGTCTCCCTCCTGCATAAATTTTGATCGGAATCATTCGGGGCTCGCTCGACTCCATTTCTGTGTACACGCGATCCCGACAGAATAATTGACGATTGGAAAGTTTGTTTCGTGTCTGGAAACAGTGCGGACCGTTCGCCTTTGAATACCAAATCGTTCGCGAAAATGATATTCGCATAGAACCTGTATGCGAGATCACACGTTTAGCAGATCCCATCAAATGGATCCACGAATACTTTCACAATATTTATAGTTTGTGAAATTTACGAATATTTTGATAATCAGTCTGTTCAGATTTATAACTGTCCTCTTACAATCGTCATAAATTATAATCAATCGATATATCTATAAACTTGAAGATTAAATGATTTGTTTGAAATTTCTATAATTTTTATTACAATCGCCAAAGAAAATGCAGAAGTATTAAGCGTTTGAAAATGGTGCCATTTGCTCAACGCCTGCGTGTTAAGTTGCATGCACTGTCGCTAAGAAAAGGCGGTTTCTTCGAATGCTGAAACAGTAGAAAAATTCTATTTATACTAATAAACCAATATTTACATTTGAATGAACGATTAAATTAATAGTTCTGAGATGTAGTGTGGTTACAAACAATTTTGTTTGCAATGTCAATACGGTGTAACAAACTCGAGATTTTTGTTCCAAAACCATAAGTGCGATACGTGGTTCTCGGCGAGAGAATGAGTAAAGCAGGATTATGATAAGTAGGATGAAAACAACGAGTTTTACAGGAAGCCACGGTCGAGTTATTGGAATTCGAAACATTCTGGCGTAAACTAGTTTCGTGACCCGCAAGCATTCGTGATCCATTTGTCATGCAAACGCAGGCCAGAAAGTATAAAATTACTTTTCCCGGAATAAAAGTATAATACGCCGTTGGGGGTAGGAGTTGGGGTGGGGTTACATTATATCATTCGACCGGGAGGATTCGATTAAATGGTCGGGTGGATGACAATCGAATCGCTAGTCAGCCAAAAGCTCGTTGCCAAGAAATTGTTTTATAATTTCAAATTATTTCCAGTTATTTCGAACACAAATGGAAAAATAACGAACGAACTAATTATTCAAATGGATTTGTTATTTATACCTTTGCGTGACGGACCCTGGTTGTTGTTCCCGGGTCTCTCGTGGCCCATACGGTTTAATTGCAAACGCCACGTACCGGATGTTTCATTTCAAGTGGATCGTAAAGGTTGATTTTTTAAAAATTGTCCGTATGCAAATAGGTTTATACGACGAACCTGACAATTCTGTCTGGGTCTCTGGCGACCCATAATGGAGATCTGAATCGAACGAGGTCGTGAACTGCCTCTGTGTTTCTTGACAAAATCACGAATCTGACCAGCACGGGTAATTAAAAAAAACTAATCCCGATTCGAGGGGATTAATCTCCAGGAGAAATTTGATAAGCCATGATTTCTGCCGCTTAATTGTCGAGTAGCACGCGCGAGACACTGGATCACGGTTTCACGAGGCACATTCCCTAATTAGGGGAGCATTTCTTCCGTGTTACAACACAGAGGAGAACCAGGTGAGAGCACATCGAACGCGCACCCCTTATCGCAACCTATATTTCTCCAGGGCGTCTCAATCAGATCGAATTTGATTTATTAATGCGCGAGAAAACCTTGCGAATAAAAAAAAATAACTTGATTGTAAACAGAAAAATCTATTAGTGTGAGCAGCGCCCAATTAAAGAGCAGAAGTCGCACGAACGGAACAGTCTCCACAGCTCAGCCGTCGCGCCGTTTTCAATGGAAAGAACTAAATGCGTGTATTACAAAAACTTGTATTCATTATCAAATAACTGTTGTATATGTAAATTGTTCTCAACTTTTTCTCGCCGTGTCTCGAGGTCCTGTATCAGGAGATTATTAAATCTATTGATTTTTATTTGGATTTTTATTTAGTCCTCTGACTTTTTATTGTTTGAAAATTCGGAAAAATTTCTCGAAATGTTCAATTCGAGAGAAGATGTTGCTCGTCGGGAACTGTTCGGAATTTCGGAAATGTATTTCGAATTCGATGCACGTGTCGTTTTGATTGGGCCGCCCAGCGGCGAATTCGCGCATCGCGATGAAACGGTATTAATAAATCCGGGCGGGCGTGTGCAAACAATTGGGAACCGTGGTTACGCGGGTGCGCAAAAACCAGCCCTGTAAATATAGCAATAAATTAAAACCGAGGTGAATACGCCGTGTCCGGATCACGAGAACGCGATGACGTTTTTCTCCCGTTTCCCTGACTCCGTTCCAAATTCGAGACGTTTTGGCATTTGCGACGCTATATTTTCTCGGTTCTCGTAAACCAGCGAATTTGTTGCCGAAACAAAGTCGCAAATCTTCCTCGTCCGACAAAAATGACGAAAATACCTTTGTAGTTATAGCGTGAAATTAGGGAGATCCCCTGAAACCAGCCACTCGAACAAACACAAACGTATCAGTCGTTTCAGGAGTCGTGAGAAGCGAGTAGGGGATTGTCGAAAGGAATATCGACTAGGGTAACCAAAGACCCATCGATCGGATTCCTTTCTTCGTGGAAGAAAGGGGCGGTAAGTTCTTTACGAAGTTACAACACTTGCTCCACTTTTCCGGATCGAACGACGTTAAAGGCTCCGTGGGAATTGGGGGGGGGGGGGGGGGAAGTGCCCTGGGGGAATCCTCAGTTGAAGCGGAATTAACGGGAATTCCCTAGGACAAGCGTAGGACAAGAAATGGAGGGAGTAGAGGAGGCCGACGAAAACAGCCGATTCGTTCCGGCAAATCGCGTTCGTTTTACTTGCAAATATCGCTCCGAATTAGCATTGCAAAGGGAAGCGACGCCTTCGCGACGGGGCTTTTCGGCTTTCGTCGCCCGGGAAAAGTCAGCCTCGACACAAACTCGATAGAATCCACGAGAGACAGAGAGAAAGAATTTCTCTCTAGCAACTTTCCCCTCGGCGGTGACGTTAACGGAGTTAATAACCCGACAAATTTGTTGGCGAACGGTAAATACTGGATTGTAGTTCAGCAAGCCCCGCCCCACGGGGGAATTCCTGATTAATTACTCGTGTACCCGCTCCTCATGTTTCCCTCATTTTTCTTTGTCTCTGCTGGGCTTCCAACGAAAGAAGACGCGAAGCAACGTTTGAGTGCGTTTAATATCAATTATAAGAGGATTCTATTTGCGCGTACGACTTTTACAAAAATATTCGACCGATTCTGCCCAGCAGTCCCACTTTCTTCGTACCTTCTCGAATAAACGCTTAACAAAATCGTGGTTTTGGCATCGGTTCCGACAGAAAATTCTTCCAAAAACGCGGTTAGGCTTCCAATATGGCGGCGAGCCGCCTCGCGGCCTCTCCCCCGGAAAGTTATACACATATACATACATATACGCTATTGCGCTACAAACGGTCGCGTTTCGAGTTTCCACGGCACAGTTTGTCGCTAGTTCGAGGGTTCGGGAAAGTTTCACTGATTGAGTGAATAGAAATGGACAGGGGAGTCAGGGAAGGGGAGGGGGGTATGTCGAAGAGACGTTAAGGGGGTGGTTGACGTCGCTGGAAAAGCGGGGAGACAGAAACGAGAATTTAATGCTTTCGTGGCTGCCGGGGGATTATTTTTATTTGCTATTTCTGTCCGCGTGAGTTTTCCGCATCGAGGTTCGGTATCGTTGCGTGAAAGGGGTACCCCGGATCGATCTTATAAATAATGGACGGTCGATAATCGGGCAGAGGTTGAATGAAAAGTCCCGGGAAAATTCAGTCAACTTCCGAGGAAAAGTTTTCCATCGACTCCCGTGGAGACGAGAGGCTCGAATTAAGTGTCCGACGACCGTCTTCATTGAAATGATCGTTCGTTTTACACCTCGTCGCGTCGGCCGTCTCTTCTCCCATGTCTCGGCGCCGGGAAAAATGGATTTTTCATTTGATTACGGGATTAAGTGGCGCGGCAATCAACTAATGATTCCCTAGATGAATACTTATGCGAATTTATACTCGTTGACTGGGTATTAATGAATCAATTAATCTGCCTCCAATCTTTGATCTTCGTTATTTCATCGCAAACGATTATAATTATCAGACGTTCTGCATTTTTCTAGAAGTATCACAGGCCAGGAACGATCTTCGATTATTACTTCTTGAAAAATCCACTGTCTCTTCTTTTTCTTTTTACAATAATATTCGAGGGGGAGGACTTTCGTCTGATCAAACGTAGCGAACAGGTGTTCCAGTGGTGCCAACTTATGAAAATAACACGCCAATTGGTATTGTACGAGTACATTGTTGTGAGACGATGTAACATTGTTGAGAAGATGTTTCTTTTGGGAGAGCTAGCTCATGTTTTCGAGAATCGAGCTCGTCTAGCCGATTATGTCGAAGGAATCTTATACTCCTGGTCGTTTTTGGCACAGAAAGGTTGGCATTACCCACGGGCAACGACGCGACGAAGGTCGCAATTACAGGGCCGACGCAAGCATAAAATTAACTATGATCCCCGATAGCCTCTCCACCTTACCGTCTTTTCTGCTTTTAAATATCATCCGATATTGGGTCTCTTTGCCACCTGCCACGAAATTTCATGGATTCCTCCTTAAATCTCGTCTAGAAAAAGAAATACAAAAGAAACCCCATACCGGAATGTCTCGAATAAAATACGAAATAATTGTGCTTTACCAAAAACGATTTTCTGTACCCAAACAACAAAAACGATGTAGAAAGAGTTTCTAAAAAGTCGACCTTCACCTTGCAGATCAAGGTCGATTTGTGTTCACTCAATTTTTATTAATTTCTTAGTGGATACGTACTAAAGGGTTTGAAAGATTTCGTAGATCGAAAACGACTAGGACGAGACAACGACGGTTTGCGTATAAATCCGCGACTTTGGTGAACGCAATTTCCGATAATCTGTTTACCGTGTGGTTGATTTTGAAGTTTCACAGAATGATAGGCGAACGTACCGGAAAATTAGCATTTCAAATCCCGGATCAATACGTGTTAAAACTTCCAAGCTGGAGTTGCTCGTGTCACCACATCGGCGGAGACTTGTCGATAAACTGGTGGAAGTGCTTCGAGCAAAGAGCAACGTGACATTTTTTAACTATTCGAGGCTCATCTAACATCTCCTCCATCATTTCAATATTTCCACGAAAAATATAAAAAGAATTATTAAGCGCCCCTATCTTATCCGGCTATCCTCGGCACACTGGCAAACTAGCAAAACATTTCGTGCTGTACTTATCTTATCAGCTTGGGAAAGTATTTCCAATACAACACACGTCTTCCCGCGATTTTAATATGGGACTTTTGCAATACCTCACAACTGTTCAGAATATTTTTACAATATGCCGGAACATCAAATAAGATCCTCTAGTTTCCTTGAATGAACTTCTATACTCAATTTTAAATTATAAATGAAAAATTTCTCAGCTCTAACTTACAATGATCTTGAATTTTCACTTTTCTCGCTTTTCCGGACAGCTTTTGTTTTCTAGTAACCAACTCTGCGACTTTCAGTTTCGTGCTGTTTACTAAATTCACTTGTACAGGGTGTATGAAAACCACAGGTTGGAACTTATGGTTCCTTTAACACTTTTTATCCTCTCGGTGAGTAGAATACAATGCAATCATAAAAAAATTTTGACCTTCAAAACCTTAAAAAAATCAGTCAAGGACAATTTTGCGGGAAGTTTTTTTAACAGATCTTCACCGATCATGAGGTGTAGAATCACGCTATAGTGGTCGTGACATATAATTTTCATACACCCTGTACAATGAATATAGCCACTGGTGTACGAAACGAAGTTGGAAACGAGAAGAGCAAAGGCGTCTAAACTTTTGACACTTCTTTTTCATATTTTGGCTAAAAATTCTTTCTTGCAATGTCTTACATGAATAGTTTCAGTAAAAAATCGTGTGGCTACGTTTCTGTTCAAATAATAGCGCGCGTCTAAACTTCTTTCTTTTGAACAAAGTTCGCGCGTGGACCGCAGTTCAAATTTTCCCGCGCGTTTGGGATTTATCGATTTTGCGCGTTGCGCGCTGCGGCAGTGTGACATCACCTTTCAAACCAAATGCACGCGTGCCGAGTGGCTTCTAAATCGAACGGAGCACGTGTGCACAGTTTACTTCGCAACGTGACCAAATGTTCAAGTTCTCATCGATCGGTGCTTGTTTCCCCATCACATTTGAAATATAATATAAACGGCTTCGTTTTCGGTGCCAGTGACACAAAGTTCTTCCACTCTAATCGTCTCGACGTGTCCCTAACCTACACGTCAGCCAGACTGCGAAGCTTTTCGACGATGTCGGCGAATATAAAGATCGGAACGCACGACGGTTGCTTTCATTGCGACGAGGCTCTCGCTTGCTTTCTTTTGAAGACGCTGCCGCGGTATAAAGACGCAGAAATCATCAGGTAATTCATATTACACATATGCATATACATTTAAATATTATATACACACATACAGGTAATACATATAGCCGCATAAGATTCTGAAAAGAGTTAACATTATTTTACCGAACACAAAAATGTTCAATATCACATAATACACCTAGAAGGAAGTGTAGAACTGTCTAGAAATTTGATTTTTATTTTCTTTTAAGTTCGATGCATTATTTACGAATATCTGCAATAAAATTAAGAACGATTTCAACGATATACTGACCGAAAGTTTGGAATCACAGCGTAAATTCAGAGGAACAAGATGTTCATAAGATGCTCATAGTATGCTTGATTTTTATAAAAATCAGCAAGCGATTCCCAATTTTTCGCCAATAGTGTATGTACTAGGACTTTTCATGTTTGGCTGTGCTGGGACATCAATCGTTAAATTTGCTTTTAGATCACGAGATTTAAGTATTTTAAGTACTTGCGACATTGTAGTTGACACTGGTGGGGAATATGACCCTTCGAAGCATCGTTACGATCATCACATGAGGTAGCTATCGATATTTGTTAGCGGGATTTGCTAGTAGGATCATGGTTTGTTAACTACGTTTGTTTTCTCAAATCAGAGATTTTAAGGAATCTGTGAGCACAGTGATAAAGAAACCTGGGTACGATTGGAAAATGAAACTGAGCAGTGCCGGTTTGATTTACTGCCACTTCGGTCATGAGATTATTAAACTATTATTTCCAAACATGAGCGACAGCGATGTAGAACATGTGTTTAAGAAAGTGTATAACACGTTTATCCAAGAAATCGATGGCATAGATAATGGAGTTCCAATGTTCGATGGGGAGGCTTCGTAAGTGAGATCTATCCTGTGAATATTCGAGTTAGTAGTTTAGGTCTTTACGCTATTTTTCTTTCTAGATATCGCATTGTATCGGACATATCTTCTCGCGTAGATTTTTTAAATCCTCCATGGAATAGCAAAGGCCTTGATACTAACCAACAATTCTTAAAGGCAGTTGAGCTCACTGGTCAGGACTTTTTGCAGCAACTAAATTATGCGGTGAACGTATGGTTGCCAGCTAGGTCTATCATGGAAGAAGCTATACAAAATCGTTTTGAGGTGAACACTATTAATATAGTTATCTGTAAAATTAAGTGGTTACTTTGTTGGTTGTAATTTTGAGCAATGCCGTTGCCAGTTTTTATTGGGTAGTATGTAGAGACAAGAAAGATTTGCAGGTTGATCCAAGCGGGGAGATCATAGAGTTGTCTGAAGGAATACCATGGCAGGAGCACTTGTTCAGGGTAGAGAAAGAATTGAACATAGAGCCTGCATTGAAGTATGTCATTTTCAAAGACAAAGACGATGCGTATCGAGTTCGAGCAGTTCCCATAGCGTGCTCCAGTTTTGTGTGCAGGTATACATCCAGTGAATTGCTTGATTCGTGCAAGCAGGAATATTGTTAGCCAATACAAGTACGCAATATCATTTTGTAGAGTGTTTTTACCAGAGGCTTGGGGCGGTCTGAGGAACAAGGATCTAGAGGTTGCCAGTGGAATCGAAGGCGCCTCGTTTGTGCATACAGTGAGATTTATTGGTGGACATAAAACGAAAGACGGCGCGATTACGATGGCACGCAAGTCGCTCGAAATTGCAAAAGCGGGATCGAGTTAACCGTAAGCTTAAATTTATTTATTGTCTAGTACAATTGTACAACAATATGTTCTGAAATAAACATTTACAGTCGACTCCATTCATTTTTCTAGCCCCCTGAACGAAAGAATGTGGTTTTGATCGAGACAGTATGCTTGAACGATCCTTTCCAAAATATTGTAGAATATTAAATCACGATTCAATCTATTTCCTTTTTCTGGCAGACGTTCACTCTGTCTTTGTGCTGCGCCGTCGAGGCTTTGAATCGTCGAAAACTCGTTATACGGTTCCCGAAAGAGCTTCGATTAATTCGTTTTCCCGATTAAATTCTAAACCGACTCATACCTATTCGTTTTTCATTGAAACGTTCTTCCCCGAATGTGGCACGCTGCGCTTCGAGGCCCACGAACGTTTTCATTGCAGATGGAAAAAAGTTAGCCGGCAGTGTTCTATCATCCTGAAAACTCTGACATAAATTTTCTGTAAAAAATTTCGGATTTTCATGCAAAATTCTAGCTACAATCGAACATCTTTGAGAAGCTTCAGGAAGAGATGAAAGAAACATTATAGTTTGCAGTCTAAACGGTCCCCGGTAACGGAAATAATCTACGAGCTGCATTTATTCACGAAACGAAGGAGTACCGTAATTGCGCGAAGATCTGAAATCTAATTACAGTTCGCGCGATTACGCTGTGGAATTCTGGCTTCGGCGGAAGGAAATTCTTTAAGCCGCCGTGTCGCGATGACATGATTAAAACACAGTTTACGGAAGCAACGGGACAGTCGAGATAATTTTACTTCAGCGCAACAATTTTGATTTCGTATATAAAGTAGATAACGAGATAAAGATCCGCTCCGAGGTGGAGAGAAATTGAACGTGCTCCGTTGAACAGGGTTGATTATCAATTAGGAATTCCGTGATCAGTTCACAGAGCAGTCCGGGCTTCATTATCAGGCCCTTGCTTTCTATCTCCATCCTTCCGGGGTTGCGGCCGATGCCATGTTAAAATTATGCGACGACACGTGGCCATGGTTCGATGAACGTGCTTGACACGGGGTCGGGGAACTGGTGTGCTCGATGACGTGTTAAAAGCTCAGGATAAAACGCGGTTCATAAATTGTTCATCAGTGATAATCGATGGCCACTTAAATATACAAATTTTTGCTGGGGCAGGATTAATTTTCATAAAAGAATCGTTTGGTACATTTTCAAGTGTGTAGTTTCATCCACGTGTTCCGTAAATTTCATTGAGAAATTCGTGAAATTGTAAATGTGGCAGCGTGTTTTGTTAGTCCTGCTTCCAGCAGTAAGGCTTCCAGGCTCGAGATTCCTGTTAAGGTTAAAGAAATTTGTAACAGTAATATTGTAGCTAGGGTCATAATAGTTCATTCCCGAATTGAAGACATAACCGACGGTGAACGAGAAGAAAAACGCCTTTCGATCACGACGCGATTTGAATAATTAATTAGCGCCGCGGAGGCAGAGTGATGAAATCAAGCGGCACTGTTCCGGTCACTCGCCTTCGTTCATTAGCATTTCGTCTCCCTTTCAAAGTCGGTAACCTAATTCGTTAGCCGTTGATGCAGCGCGCCCACGACGAGGAACAAAAATCGAGAAACGGAAGAAGCGGGAGCGTAGCGCCATTTTGAAACGGGATAGAACAATATACTTGAAAATGTGTGAAAATTAGTTTAGGAAATGTTTTCGAAGAAACGTGTAGTCTAATTAGGATTGTAACAAGGGAGGCGTGGGTTCGAAGGGACAATAGAGGAACCGGGACAACAACGAATTGTTCGATAAAGGAAAAAAAAACTGTCAAGCAAGTTTGCCACTTGGCTCAACAAGTAACGATCACCGAAAGTTTTGCTGCAACGGTCGTAACAAACGCATCGGGCGAAAAAGCAGGCTCTCGGGAACGGCATCGAAGATTTCTGGGTGCATACAGGCGCACACGAGTACCGGATAATTGACCGAGTACTCCAATTATTCGCTGGAACCGCATCGAGGACTTTCCTCGGGCCGATATTGTGACGCGATTTACCAAAAAGTGGAGTTTCCGCTTTGGAACTGCAATAATGGCTGAATAGAAGTGGCAGAGATATGCACATTTACGAAAGTTCCATCCCCACTACATCAGGATGTACCCCAGAGCTTCAACGACACTGGAAAATCAAATAGACATTGGCAATTGAATAATTTAACTCCTTCATTTATAGTTTTTTTTTAAAATGAAATCATTACCATCATATTTCTGACATTTTCCTTATTAAAATGAACCCCAACACGACACCATTTGGAACATGTTTATTCGTTTAATCCACGTGTCGTGTTTGGGCTCGTTTTAACCAGAAAAACGTCAAGATCACATTGTTGACAGAATTGTAACGAAATAATTGCAAGGAGACCGCTTTAACTGCAGCTCTTAATCGAATAAGCGATTTTCGACGGTTGACGGGGGAGAACGTGTGCGATCCATCGACAGTACAAAGAATGGAAAAAGGTGGAAGAATCGAGTGCTCGTAAAATGATGCAGAACCAACCCCGTAATCCAATAATACAGACTCGCTGGTAAAGTGAACGGGGAACGCTTTGACGCAAAGTGTGTCATATTTATTCAACGAATCCTGCGATTCCAACTGCTTGTTTATTGAATTCGATGCATAAGCTACGGTACACAAAATTCATGCGTTCCTCAAGTGCGTCGCTATGCCGACGGTGTATGATTGGGCGAAAGGTGCCGACGGACTCGACGATTTTTCCACGGAATTTTCTTTCTAGCGCGAATGCTATTGGCACTTCCGTGAACGAAATTTCAAACGAAAATAATGACAAAAATAGTTGATTGTTTCTCGCGATGTTAGCTAGATGGATCAGGCTGATACAGAGTTTTTGTTAGAGGTATATGCTTCACGTGTTCTGTACAGAACAAGATTTGAGAATTTCTTTCTAATTTGGTACCAAAATGGTCGCCGTTGGAGGGGCGATGAAAAGGTTGAAAAAAAAGATAATTTTCCGTAGTAGAGGAGAGGAATTTCTTTCGACGGTGAATGGAGGCGGAAGTCTTCGACGCGACGGGCAATTATGCGAAATTGCTTATCGCAGTTTGCACGGAGGGGGGGGGGGTCTTTATGACGGAATAATCGGCACCGGTGCTTTTCTACGGATAGCGTTTCGTTCAATTACTTAAAAAGGTTTCCTCTGCTGTGAAGTTATCAGCGCGAGACGCGAATTTAATATCGAGACCCCTCGCGTCGCCTCTCTTCCTTTTTCTCGCGCTTTTTCCCCTTTTGCGCTATAATAATTGCATCATTTGTCCGTTCCGCTGGGACAGATAAGCTTTTAAGGGGAATTAACAGGGCTTTTCCGCCAGCATGAGTGGTGTTAATCTTCCGAGATTAGAGGCCTGCCGCCGAGCGGAAGAGGAATTTATAATTTTGTAATTGAATAGAGTCATTACGCGCAGCTCGCGCAACCGATTTGTTTCTTTTTCCGCTTAGACTTACCGCGGCCGCCATCTTGGTCCCTGCGTGGGTGCGTCGACGATGGTTAAACTGGTTTATTTTACCGGGAATAGAACTTACTAATTACATGTGCCGGTGATATAATTCTTCACTCTTTGACAGACGTTTATTGAAATTTATGAGGGCGATGTATTCAGTTGCGAAAACGTAGATTTATAATAAATAATGCGGCAGGAATATCAAGATAAATCAAAATGCGCGTGGGATGCACAGTCCTGGGATGCACGAGCCAAAACATATGAAATTCCCGACAAATGAAAAATAACGAAAAAATTTCATCGTTCGTGAAACCAGGGGCGGATGAGGGGTTAACTAACAATCCGTGTTTGCGTGGCAGAACATTTGCGGCCATCCTAGGGATGAACGAATAAATGTACATGCCGAGGATCGCGAGGATATTGATTTACAATTTGAAATTTAAGATTGAAAGGAGGTGCATCATGACGGGATGGGGCGTCTAAGCAGATGAGATTCGCGTTTGATCCTACTATAAGAAGAAGGATCGGCCGTTATCTTGATTGATTGATCGATTCCCATATAGAGCCACTCGGTTCTTCGCGCAGTTAATGGGCCACGCGTTTCCCCACGAGGTTGTACGAGTGGCTGGAACCCCCGATACATCCACTGATAATTGATGGCCCAGTTGTATTAATATTTGTTTGCCGACACGGGCCGAGCCAATTTCGAAAGAATTATGACTGTGGCTAAGTAACACGCGTAACAGTGATACGTGCTCAGCGATAACGAATTCGGAAAGGAGACCAAATACTCGAGTTTTTGAAGTTTACTATTTGTGGAGGATTTTGGGGACTTGGAAGTTTGATGCTTGGGGATTGTAAAGTTCAGAAGTTGGCGGTTTGGAGATTCGAGGACTTTTCGGAGTTATGAGTTTAGGAAATTGGGGATTTCTGAACGGGTCGTGGACAGAGTTTGGAATTTTTCGAAATTATAAAAGTAGAAGACCAGGGATTTAGGGATTTAATATTTACTTAGGGATTATGCTTCGCACGGTTTAATGACACTGGAAAATGATAATTCGGGAATCCCGGTAGATCTACGGTTCTCTCGAGTTTATAAACAACTAGTACAGGAGTTGTGTAGGAATCTGAAGACAAAAAGGTTTAGCATTCGTTGAATGTAGAAAACGTTAGGTTGGCATTTCGGAATCCACGAAATTATTAATTCTGTGGAGAATCGAGGACAGAGGTGTTGGGAATACAGGAAACGCGCGGAGTATGAACTCGGGAATGGTCGGAATCTAAGAAACACGGTGCATCCCCGATAATCGATAAGATCCGGATAATTTTAATTTCCTCCGGACGACGTCCAATTTAAACTAAATACTGGACGCTAAAAATAGACGGTCCGCAGCGTAAATTTGTTCGGTGTTTCACCCCGCGCGGCGAAAGAGAGTCGCCTAAAGGGGTGCTCGAAACAGGCTTCAGCCAGCGTGTACATTGAACGACATTCAAATTAGATTTAAATCGCAGAGTGAGATTTGCATGGACGCCGAGATCCTTGAATCCGGGGAATAAGAAAGGACGTTTCCGTCTTTATTCGAACGTTTGAATAAGTTGTTCAACCCTGTAAACAGGGATACTCCGACTCGATGGCGCGCGAGGCTCCGTTGAAAATCCGACCTATAAATAATTCACGGGACTAGTGTATTGATTAATCAAATCGGTGGAACAACCATTCAATCGGTGACTGTCAATGAGGATATAAAACTGGAGATTGAACTAGTCTCGGGGACAGCAAATTGTTAGCAGAAAAGCTTCTTATTAGGTCGTGTTCGGGAAGTCATTTCTCAAGGGAAAATGAAAGACAATTTTCGAAAATAAAATTTCTGTTGAAAAAACGAAAGTAATCTCTGAACGACCTAATATTTTAGTGAGCTGATTGATGTCTATTTTTCCCGTAAATCCATTTCGCCTTCAGCTGCATACGCGTTACATATTTAAGTGGATACTATATCATCTAGCCCGCACAAATATGTTCACCATTTTCTCGTATGTCACGATTCTCCTGCTTCCACCCGACATTAAGAACCTCCGTCAATTCCCAAAAGCGACCTTAAACTTTGGAATCCCTACTGGAGGAGTCCCTAAAAAGTGACGTCTAAGAAAACACCCCCATAACCAGACTCTTTCCATTTCAGGTGACAGGTGTTTCCCCTCGTCCCCGATGATGGAAGGCTACTAGCAGAGGGCAGGGTCAATGGCGAGGAGGGTGTACAACCCGTACGGGTCCGTCCCTAGTTGAATAGTCGCGACTGACATCCTGAGACGTTTCAAGGCGGAAGACGAAGAAGAAGAAGAAGAAGAAGAGGTGGTGTAGGAGGAGGAGGAGGTGGTGGTAACGGTGGCTCCGGTGCCAAGAAGATGTGGGTGTTCGCGTGGCCAGGCAGCATGATTCGCGTGACCCTCACGAGCGATGAATTATCGGTCAGCAGCAGGGATGTTGGCTCACGCGGACCCGAGAAAAGCGGTAGCAGCAGGAGAGGTAGTATCAGCAGCAGTGGCATCATCATCATCATCATCATCAGCGGTGGCGGTGGCGAGCAAGCGAGCGAGAAAGAGGGCGCGGGAAATCTCACCGTCATCATCGGCTGGGCATGTACGTCATTTACCCGGCGGACGAGCTGCTGCGTTTCTATGAGAATCCCGATCGCGATCCCAGCCCGACGTTGACTGGCGAACGCCGACCTAGCTATTGTCGGATTCACTTGATCGCCGTTACCGATCGAGCCGAACGGATCGAAGAGGAGAATCGTAAGAGGAAGAAGGGGAATAGGAGAATCGGCGATCGAGCCGCGACACGAAGAAGAGACGCGCGACGAGGCAGTGGACCTCCGAACAAGAAGGACACTCGTGCACAGGACGCCAGGACTATGCAAAACAGCCGGGGTGTCGGCGACGAAGCCGCCGCCGCCAATCCTTTCAAGGACGTCACGCAGCCCGCGCTCAACGAGCCACTCAAGCAGCACAATGCTGCCACTCTCAAGCTCGTGCAGACTGGTGAGTCTTTCGGCTTTATTTTCTTGTCTATTGACCATCGGATGGTCCGAAATTGGCCCATAAACTCGATTCATAAAGGAATCTCGAAACACAGAAAGCATAGAAAATTTAAATTTAGTAATAGGTAGCCGTTAGCCCAAAGGAGTGCACAGTTATGGCTTTATCTCGGTAATCCTACAGAATCAAGTGCTAAAAATTAGCGGAACACTTCCAGAAATGAGCCAGCCATTGATTTTTCAATGGGAATCGTTTTAGCTGGTGAATAATTTCCCATAACCTCTTCTACCAAGTTTCAGCCCTATAACGCGTCTGTAAGGTATCCACAGGTAGCTCGCTAGAGGATTCCAGTGACTTACGTTACAAGGGTTGAGAAGTGGGGAAGGTCGTAGAGCTTGAGACACAAAAGGAAGCATGGGCATTCTGTTGTGAGAGAATAGCACGCGGAACTATATGGAAAACAGCGAATATTGTGCCTCGCAGCGTGTCTCAAAGGCTTACGGTGTTAGGGATTAAATAGACTTTGTAGACCAGGGATGAATGCTGTACACGGAGCTTCTGTGTTATTGCTAAAACTGAGTACGATCTAATGGATGTCAATGTATTTTCGATTCTCGTTTTATTCAGCTGCTGTCTCGTGCAATCAACGAAGACAATTTGATAATTCGCAGTCTACTCGTTTCAGGGTTTCATGATTCTGTAGAAGCGAGGTCACCTGTTTCTAAGTACTTTCCGAAAGCAGTTATCCATGTAAGGGTGATCCCTGATTTCAATACATTTCCATAACGTAAACAGTACAAGCTTTTCTCTCCTGTCTCTTTATAACGTACGCGGACGCTGGCTAATGCCCCCTCGCGCGCGCGAACACGGTATGAACAGCACGTAGACACAATACGCAATTCAGGAGGGGTTTATCGTGGTTCGCCAACAGCAGATAGGCTCTGTTAGGAAGAAGCCTGACCTTCCCATCGCACAACTTTTCCCCACGTATAATCCTGAACTGATTAAAATCGATATATCCGCTAAATAAAACACCTGATTATAAATACGTACTCGGAATTATACAAGTGGATAATTGCTGCTCGATTCCAATGTTGTATTCTTGTTTTCGAGGTCGATTTTGCATGCGTCTTTTCACCGATATTCGAAGTATCTTTTTTTTGTAAACTGTTCTACAAGAGCGTCCAATTACCTCTCGTCACACAAAACGGAGCCTGATTACACGTGCTATGGTTAAAGGTCCCCGGTGCACGCGCCTTTCGTGATTAAAGGCTATTTCCCCTCTTATTTAGTAGCTGGTAACGCTGTACGTTTAGGACACCCTGTTGTTCATTATTTCACCGGCAGAACAGGGTGTAACGCTCTATTCTGTAATGTGCGTCCAGGTTTCGTGCTCCGGTGCTGTAACTCACCACCGAGACCGTCCTCGAACGAGCCACTTAGGTGCTTCTCTTGTCTGAACGCGCGCTATCCTCTGGGGGGGGGGGGGCGAATCTCTTCATCCCTTTCAGATCATTCTTCAGGACGTTCGATAATGTAGGAATTGTTTCAGGCAGTGCAAAATAAGGTTGAATAATAATTAGACTGCCGGTCTTTATACAAAATAAAAATGTTTTGCATCGACTGTGACGGCGGGAATAAAATAGAAATTGATTTCATCCGTTAATGACTTCGTTACATTGAAAACGACATTACAACTGTTTCACCCAAACAATATCTTCATAAATGCATAAAGATCCGCAGTCTGGTAGTAACAAATGGAAGCAATGTCATCTCTACACGAAAAACGAAATAACTTTTCGCGAACGACTTAATAATTCATCACTATCCGGTAAAATAAAAAATTAAATCTCCACCACGAAAGGAGTGTTGGGGTGTATACGACCGCGCGGTGTCCTAGAAGATTCTGTGAAATTTTTATGCCGCGGAAGATCCGGATGTTCTTCTGTTAGGGCAGTTCCGTCGAACTGGCGAGCTATGTAGACGGTGTTTTGAAAGTTTGATCGCCGCCTAGCATAAATTCCCGAATGGGTTCCACGACCCCTGAATTGCTCTCACAGCGACAGTCTGTACGCCATGCCAGCGTGGTCCCGGGATTACTATTTCACCGTTCCGGCGTTCTTACAGCCTCGGCCAGCTCTCGTTTCTCTGCGAATTTATCGTTTACAAGCGTCGCGAAAATCCCGAGTGCCGTACATTAAAATCACGATAAAAAGCTCGGACGTTATGGCACCGGCTTTTTGGCTGTGGTAACCGGTGCCAAAATGTCTCTTCTTCCGGTCGGAGCTCCGCGTCGTTTCCGCTCTCTGGCGACCACTCTGTTTCTGCTATACCGGAATCCGAGAATCCGTGATATCGTTCAGAGAATCGCGGGCGATACTTTAATATCCGCCGCCGATTCATGGCGGAAAGTCGATAAATATATCTTCTGGAAATTTGGAACAGCATGCTGAGCCAAAACTTGCACGCGTTTATTATTAATGGACATTTTCAGACGTGATCGCTTTATCGAACAAATTTCTCACTGATATGTAGCTTGAGATTTTCGAAGGTCGTCAAACGAGTCACCAACTGAAGTATCAAATGCTAACTTTCAAATACGGCGAACTATTTAATCGAAATCTCTCTATATTAAATACAGTATGTGTTTAGTGCCATACATTGCGAACACCAATGAATACTATAGTACGATATATATTATGTAGAAGAGGGAAGATTGAACATCGAATTTTTCGGCCCTGATAAATAAATAAAAGGGTAGGAATTTTTCTCGGACCGTAGTCAGGTGTTTTTCCCGGCAAGAGTTTCCTTCGAGTCCAATCAGGACCCCACGAAGATTAATTATTCCGGGAAATAGGGGTTGCCGGAGTCCTTCCGTCATCGGTCTCTGTCGGCAGCGATTTTATCCCTGCTCGCTGCCCGAAACGTCGAACTGATTAACCTTCGTCGAGCTCGATCTTACACACCAGGATCGAGATAATGAATTGGCAAATTTTCATTGGCCGATAACAACCCGTTTTATCAGCCCTATCCGGGCAGTTTCAACCCTCTCTAGTCTGGTGGTGATTGTTATACTCTGCTTTCTGTGGCGGTATTATTATTTGAAAAAACCGTAATTTCACCGAGCATTATAACACGAACATTTGATGCAAACGACTCGGCGAACTCTCGCAGTTGAAAGGGTCAATTCGTTTATTTTGAACACCGCGCCGGTTACTTAATAGTCCCCGAGAAATTGTGATTCGCGTTCAGGAACAAATTGCCGGGAAATTGTTCGCGAGTTAGGAGCCATAATTTCGAAGTAATCGCGCGGTGGGCAAACTATGTACGACCATCAAGAGAGGGAGAGAGGGTGAGGAAGAATGAGAGGGAGGAAGGAGCAATGATTACTCGCGATAAAAAACTCGCGGTGTCACGGTGTGTCCCGGTGACACAAATACATGTCACGCGACCGACCGACAGTCCATTTTCCACGAACGTTTCGCGTTATTGCATTTTATTTTTTCCCCCCGTGGTAACAATTCTGTGCTGTTTCTCTCACCCCTTTGTCTTTCTCTCTGTGTACGCTCGAACGAACGTTTCGCCTCTCTGCCTGTCTTCACAAACGGCGACAGACGTCGGTCGATTGTGCTGGAACGAAACAATTTTTCGCGAATCGCTGCCGAAACGCCAGGTCCCCGCGAAAATCCGAGATGAAACCCCCGATGGAAATGAAAATGTTTCTGTTGGCGGAAGATTGGACTTGGCAATTTTCTGAATTAACAGCGCGATCTTTAATTTGTTACTCAACGTTGCTCCACATTTTATTTCACCAGCTTCTTGCCCACTTTTCCATGCGCAACGTACACATTACACTTTCATGGATCGCGGGACATTTTTATTATAGGTTTTGCACTCCAAATTCATCGTTTTGCTAGTACAATTCCTATAAATGAAATTTTCAATTTCTTAACAACTAATGTACAATTGCTTTGTAATAGGTATTCAGAAATTTTATACTTTTATATTCTCTATTTTGACGAGGGGAACAAGTCCTAATACCAAACGTAAGGTGACCGTTTAACACAGACTCAACTATTTAGTCAAATTGAACTGTAAACAGATCAAATCTTATCATTGTCAATTTCTCGCTCTCCCAAGTTTCGACAAATAGTCTCAGCAGTAGTCCAAATACTCCCGGTCCTAAAACTACATTGTGAGCATCCAATGTTCTGGCTGAGATCAGTTTCAGCAAACAGCAAAACAGCGAGGCGTCAGTGAGGCGGATGCAGACCGATTTTCGCGGAGTCTCGAACAGAGAGAAGGAGAAAGAGAGAGAGATAGCGCCGAGTCGAATCACGGTGTGCATGCTCCCTCACGAGGAAACGAATTCTCCCCGGAGCGTTTCGCAAGATTACATCGAAGACCTCGTTACCGCGGTATAAATAGAGCTTTCCGGCTGGCGTGGATTCAGTTTAACAGCCCCCGCGGTGCAGCGGGTGCGCGCCCGGTCCAAACAATCTTCTGGCTGTCACGTGTGGTGACCTGGATGCTTATTCAGATCATTGGCGCCGGGTCGTCCCTTTCATTGGTCGCGACTCGCGACCCGTTCCTTCGCCCTTTCTTTCCGCTTTCGACGTCGGTGGATATTTAATTAGCAGATGCGGCGAAATGTCAACTTGGAATTGAGAATCGTCGACCTGGATCGATTACAGCTCAAAAACCATCGCGTTCGCGGATTTAAACAGTGGCTTCGGTACACTGTTGTTTTCCTCGGTCTTATGGTCTCAGACCCACAGATTTTCTCTCCCTAAATCTCCTCAAACGACTTCGCCAAGTTGCATTCTCAGCGTTCCCGTTTCTCAGAGTTTCCCCATGAAATCTCGCGGTAAGGCTAGGTTAGCGTCGAGTGTGTCCGCCAGAAAAATTGTAGCACCTGTCGCGCAACATAATCTCGTCGGGACGACAAATAACATGAGCAACGGCGTGTAGAATCGAGTTAAACTCTCCCTGTCCGCCGCGGCGCACCTGGAAACTTTCGTAATGCAACTTCGACGCCGACCGCGGGAACTTGCAATTTTGCGACGCTCGCCAAAATGCCATACAGCCATTTATCGTCGAGATATCGCCCTCGCAACGTGGTCGTAACTCCTAGAAACTTCTCTAAAAAAAAGAACGTTTTGTGTAAATGTGCTTCAGGAAATGTGCTCCAAGGGCTGGTTACATAATGCAGGAACTATTACCTTTGATCGAGGACTTCACGCTAGCTGCTCGTGAATAGGTAAAAGCCAAGTCGAAGCTAATGCTAAGGGACTTGCCGAGGGGTACATCAATGGGAAATAGAAATTGGTTTTCTTGAGAAGACGGAAATCGACTAGAAAATTGCTCTTCTTCATGACTGAGCATGAAGACTGTCCCATCTCCTGGCCTGTGTCTATTTCCAACAGTTGGCCGCCCTGCACCCACGAGGATCGGTGTACAGGCTGGCCGAAAAGTCACTAGACCGTTCGAAATTCAAATTTGTCCATAAAAGAATAACTGCAAATTCTTAAAAGTCCAAAAAACTTTTCACCGTTGTTCTCTTGAATCCGGAAAGATTCTTCTTGGTAACCTGCAGTTGGCAACGGTTTTAGTGGCCCATAGATAAAATTTCATTAAAGTACAGAAAATGTTCTTAAATGGTTCTCTTGCGCCTGGGAAGATTCTCAAAAGAGAAAATAACATATAAAAGCACTTTATGACAGTGTCGTAGTTCTTTGAGGGTTAAGAACATAAAGTTGAGCTTGCGTTGCCGGAGGCAGGATCATAAACATCTTTCAAAAGACGGGCTCAATAGTAACTGTAGAACGTATCAAAGCACTATATAAAATTCAATTCAACCGAATGCGAGGTCGAGTAAAGCAGATGTTTAAAGCAACGAGCGATGTGTTAAGATAAAAATCCCTAAGGCGTTTACAGTTCACGCTTCCGAGTTAAACGTTACACTAATTAAAATTCAGAACGGAGTATGTGCCGTTCCCGTTGCGGACTGACTACCAAGCTGCAGTTTCATTGACTCCGATATTCCAGCATTAATATGCCCAGTAATAGGATTTCATAGGAGTTAGACGCAATTCAAATTGGCCCGTTTTATGGCCGCCATGAAAGCTTGGAAATCTAGGGATCCTCCAAGCGAGATATTATCCCTATATTCTGTGCAATATTCTGGCCACAGTATGACCAGATTTATTTTATATTTTTCATGTAAACGACAGTTGGTACGGAGGAAGATTCGCCAAATATTTTTGTAAATAGTACTCCTTTCACGAAGTTTGTTCCGTTGGGAGTGTCTGCTCCTTGCTGGACCCTCCAGCCAACTCTTCAGGTCGTCTAAGAAAAAACCAAGGGTCAACGACGAGATGAGGTACACAGGAAGCAGACATCTCCACGATATTGTAAATTCTCATAAGATGGTATTCTGTCACGATGGCATTTATTGCAATTTTTCATGGTGGTCGTAACTCGAAGCCATTTGTAGATCAATAACTATACCCTTATATCAAACACAACTTTTTCATACTGTTTCGGGCTGGACTTAAAAAGTTTAAATTACTCTGTTATGAAAGACAGATCCTAACACACCATCCACAACAATTTCAACCTTCTAAAACCTCCTTGCTATTCCCTAGGCGCCTCCTCAATCTCCCTTCACGTCACCCTCCTACCATATATGAATTTTTCTACTGTTTATGCCCCACTGAGAAAATTGATATTGGCGGAATTTGAGAGACAGGCTCTAACGCAATATTCAAAATTATTTACAAACATCGACAAGTGAAACATTGTAGAATAATTTTTAAAGCCGGAACGATTTTTCCATACTGGATCTAAAAATATAAATTATTCGACTACGAAAGACATCCACAACAATTGCGAGACCCACCATTCCCGTAGAAAACCCCGTACACGCTGGCAACGGTCCCCTATCTCACGTAGCCCGACAAAGCCCGTCAGACGGCCGGGTCGTCGAACCAGGGAAAGTAACGAATGTCTCTAAAAGACCTCGAATCGTGGCGGCCGGCAAGGGTGAAACCGAACACCAAGGCCAGGCCCGCCTCTTCCTGAAACCTGGCACCGGGCCGTGTCGGTTCATCGTCCGTGTGCCAAGGCCGGTCGAATCTAGCGAACCTTGTCGTTTCGTCCTCTCCTCGAACGCTCTCACCTTCGAGGCACACGCAAGGTATTCTGACATGTAGACAAACAGGTGTTCGACACAGGTGTGTATGTGTGTATGTGTGCGCGTGTGTGTTTGTGCTTTTGGGAACGCAGGAAACGGTGCACACACAGGTTATACTTAATAAAGGAGTCTGGTTGCCACGGTAACAGTGAGGTGAACGAGCGCCGGGTATTGATTCAGCCCACCTGAATTCAGGTCAGCCCCTGACTGAAACACCTTTCCCCGAGTTACACGCTTTTCCGTCGCGTTCCCTCACACCGTCTCCTTCAACTTTTCCTCAATTTTTCCCTCCACGTCCCAGCCACCCCACCCAGCGCACCCAACAGTCCCCATCTCAACGTCTGCCACGCGACCGCCATGCATTATGGATATAGTTCATCTTGATAGGGGATGGTGCTACCAGGCGCATGGTTCCTCAACCGTCCCCCTTAACCCCTGGCAACCTGCCTGTTGTATCTGATATTCAAGGTGCGCGTGGGAGTCGAGCAGGGAACAGGGGATCTAGAAGAATAATGAGCGAGGACTCGGGCATAGAGGGATTGCTATTGTGACGAGTGTCTCTAGGTACGTAAGAGGTTTGAGATATTTAGCAGAGCCGGAGGGGTGCAGTGACACCTGGATGAGCTAGCTGAGTACTTGTGCTGGCTGTGTTTGATTGCGGGAGAGGGGTGGATGTTAGTCGAGAGGCATCTTTTTAGGGGATCAGTTCTTTGGAAATTTTTTGAGGTTGGGTGATCAATTGATTTTCAGTGGATGGCAGGAAGATTCATCGAATTTTTTAATATTCTTTTGAATATCTCAATTCCATCTTAGATCGTTCGTCCTCGAGCGTGTCGGGAATTTTAAATATTGAAAAACCCATTAGCGAGATTAGGCCTGGGGCTACTTTATTTAGACGTAACCTTCCTCCTAGTTCTTCCAAAAATTTCTGGAGTTACAGGTAGTAATTAAAGGTGAAATGTCACTGGGTCAGTTTGGAACGATCTGGGAAAACAAAAAGGAAAACAAGCTCAAAAGGTCAGCAGGTGAAATTAACATTGGTCCTGATTGCGTAGCAAATTAAAGGGCCTGTGAAAATAAGAAGGGAAAAGGGCGAAATGTGACTGGGTCACTTCGGCAATTAACCTCACGAGGTATTACATTGTAGCAGCAGCAAAAACATGTTTGTTAACAAAAAATCATTAGATAGTAGATTAGAGGACTTGGAAATGTGTGTTGGAGTAGAAGAGGGTCAGGAGGTCAGTATAGTAATAATTCTCGATGTGTGTGTGTGACAAACTGCAGGACTTTCAAAACCAAGGTATAGCAAAAGAAGGAAATGACAATGCTTATTGAGCAAAAGGAATCTGATCAGCTAGAAGATTACAGGACTCTGGGAACAGGAATGAACGAAAAGAATGTCCCTAAAACACCCCATCAAAGCTTCCAGGTGTCCTCCAGATTACAGAGGTAGCAAACTCAGGAAGATGCCAAAGGAAGCAGGTCACCAATTTGGCAGAGCATGAACTTAAAAAGGGGGAAAGGGGGAAAGGGGACGCGTGTCGACTGCGGAGGAGCCTAGGGCCTGCAAACACCTCGAAGCAGCCCGTCTCAGACAGACAGAGAGAGAGAGAGAGAGAGAGAGAGAGAGCGAGGGAGAGGGAGAGGGAAAACTATCTCGGAGTCTGTATGCTCGAACGCTTCTGAAGTAATCTCCACTCACAGCCCGGTATCTTTAAATCGAGAAGCTGGGGGTAGGAGCCTCAATAGCTTGCAAGGAACTGTGAAACTTCCTTTCCTGACTTCATCTCGGGGATGTTTAACTTCCTCGATCTATGTTTTGAGATTGCCGACGTCAGCTCGCAAGTATCTGAAAACTCGGAAGACCCTCTGAGAAATTAGCTCCCCGAGAAGTCCGAGATCAACGGCGGTTCCCGAAGCCCTCCACAGGTGTCTCGAGGTATTTGTGAACCCCGAAAGTTTCCCGTAGGTCGTCGCAGCTTTGATAAAGCTGTTCGCGTCCCGTCTCGATCAACTCGTAACTCTCGGAAAGCCACTAGACAACCAAGGAACCTCAAACTTCCGAATTGAACTTTATTTCGGTAGTTTTCTGGTGTGTCTAGTGAAATTTCAGACCTTCGTCTATTCGATTAATGGCGGTTTCGACCCGCCCCCCTCCGGTAATTTCCGGGCGGACGTTTGTTTGACGAGTCGTCGGCTCGATGGAAATCGATCGCAGGGGGCAGGACATCCGCGAAATACCGCTTAATTGCTGTCACCATTATCGTTCACGGATCGATGAACATGTACGAGCCCTGACACACAGGGTCCCTTATCGAGCAGTCGTCGGGGATCTCGTTCGATCCCGATTCGTGAATGCGTTATCATCGAGGGGTGGGTTGGACCTGTTCGCCGTTGTCTAGGGGTCGTTAAAAAGTCCTGGCCGTGGTGCCTCGTTATTGTCGGCAATTTTACAACCACTTTAACGGCCGCGGACGTCTATGAAAACGCAAACGTAATCGTCGCGAGACCGACTCTGAAAGCATCGGTGGGCAACGGGACGGAACAAGGAAATGGCTGGTCAAAGTGTCTCGGGGGTTGCCAGCTTGTTCGCCGTATTGTACTCAGATGTCTCTAAGGGCTTGCTGGTAATATTCGGGGCTCTTTACTGATCGTAATTCTGCGTGAAAATTCTTCTGGACACATTTTAAGAGCATCTGAAAATGCCAAGATGTTTAAATAGATTTTAGCAGAATATTGGAATACTTTCCACCCGAAAGAATATCTCGAACCTCGTGCCTCAAACAATTTTTATTTCAGAAATTTTGTACAAGTTCAAACGTCTTCCTGAACGTGCACGAACGACGAGCGATTTGTCGATTACCAGGGAATAACCGTGGAAACGTCGACAAATTGCTGACTGCTTCTAAAAATGGCGATTCCGGGCCGGAAGCCGCGGACGCGCGAGACCGCGACGGGGTTTCAGCTTACATGGAAACTCGATTAAACGGTACGGCGAAATAACGTCATTAAATAATACCATTACGGTCGCCGGTGGTCGTTGATAAATCAATTGGCCGCGGTAACAGGTATCATTTGACGGGGCGGCGACGTGGAAATTTCGTTACGATTACAGAGTCCCCGTAGAAAATTCCCCGCCCTTCGAATTCGAACTCGGTTCCCCTCTCACGGTGATCGGTCGAATTTTCAATTGAATTGAATTCCGACCGAACCACCGGAAAAGGAAGATACTTCATCGCTCACCACTCTCCTGGGGCATTTTGTATTTATTTTTCTTCGCGCTTCCCGTATCTTTTCGGGGACATACGATCGTTGCGAACGCGTTCGACGTGGCCTCGCTTTATCTCCTACGCGATACACTACCGTTCCTTTCATTTATTATTCATTAGCCCCGGAGCAACGCCTGAAAAATTTATTGTGACCAACCTGCGGACCAGTTCACTGAATTCAGTTTGAATTTCCCGCCTCGCAACGACGTCCAGAGAAGCCCCGGATAAAAACTTCGAGAAAGTCGGTATTTTATGGTTTTAATCAGTAGTAGTCTGTACAGGGGTTGTATTTTCGCAGTTTCACGCCTAAGTTCCTGATTTCTCTTCGTCGGAAATTACTACGTTGTGAACGCTGTACGGTTTTTACTTTTATTCATAGATATAATTACATTTTTTTCTGCAATGTTATATCAAACTAAGAAAAATGCAAAAGTTGGGGAATGGCGGAAGGAGCAAATTCAGTAATGAATTAAGTAGGTTAGTGATAATTAGGATACTAAAAAAGTAGGACAGAGTAGAAATGAGTGAGACAGAGAAAAGAAGGTAATTATTGCGAAAGGGTGTCCATACTCCGATTTTGATGAAATTTAAATATGTTGTGCAGTAACACATTTTGAACAACTTTTTCCTTTCCCAATGTAGGGGGGCCGCTTTTAGTTTTCGAAATATTCGCAAAAAACAATAGTTCTTATCGGCTAATTATAAATTTACTTAGCTAATACTAGCTAATACTGTATTGAATTTTCCGTATTCTAGCACGCTCCGTGGCAATGTAAAGCCGCTCGGGTGCGGCAACTGTTTACTTTTTTTTTTTGTAAACACGTAATGATCCTTTTAATTTCCTATGCGTGATCGGCTGGCCCTCTCCGCTCCCTATACAACTCATTTTAATCGCATAATTAACTTTCCGATTTTATAGGGAAGTTACTGTAATGACCCCGAAAATCGAAAATCGATTTTTTAGCAGATGTCCACGTTTCATGGTCAATGTAGTCATTTTAAATTATTTTTATCAAAATGTTCGTGCGTGTGTGTGTGTGTGTGTGCTTGCGTATGTCCGTTTGTATGGTATCAAATTTTTCGTTAACGTTTTCAGAAAAATTAACAATGGGATCAGAATGATAAATGATGCAATCGATGCGCCCCGCTGTAACTTAAAGCTGATTAGATTTTGGTCCAGTTTGGTCCAGTAGTTTTTTAGTTTTTGTAGTTTTTATCGAAAGAAGTTCACTCAACAATGTAATTTATACGAGAAGACATAAATTTTTCACCTAAGAAACAAACGTAATTAGTTAAAATTTTTTTTGTATTTTAAACAAATTTTTTTTTTTTTTAAAGAAAATTTTATTTTAAAAAAATATTTTTATGATAAAAAATTTTTTTCTATTTTTTTTATTTATGCAACTAATGCTAATGTTACCGCTTGCAATAATCGAAAATTATCCCAATGAAAGAGTGAATTTGATCTCTACTCTCGAGAATACCTTTTCAAAGAATATCGATGAAAGTACAAAAAAATTTATATTACATTTTTTGAAAAAACAATCAGTTTGAAACGAATTATTAACTGAGATTCAATTGAAAATTAATATAAAATATATGATAATTATTAATAACATTGATGTTGAAGACGGATTGGTTAATGGAGTACACATGCGGAATACTAAAATTTATTACTTTTCAAGAAAATACTAAAATTCCGTCTATATTGTGGTTAGATTTTCAATTGGCCAGAGTAGGAGTGAAAGTAAGAACTCGTTATCGTGATTATATGAAAAATGCAAATATTAATCAAAATTTAACACCAATAATAAAAATATCGATCAAGTAAATATGTCGAGTGAGGAAAAATATCAAATCGCACGTAGTCAATTTCCAGTGGTTCCTACTGAAGCGATTACGATTTATAAAAGTCAGGGACAAACATACGAGAAAGTATGTTTGAATTTTAAAACATCAGAAAAAACGAACCTTACAAATGTTGTATGTAGCACTGAGCAGAGTTTTAAAATTGAGCGGTTTATATATTTTGGGACAATTTAAATTAACAGTATCGATGAAAACCAAGATCAATACTGCAAACCCGGATAGTGAGGAGTTGTATCGTTTGGGACAAACTAATCCAGATAATATATTTTGCAACATTAGTATACTATAACAAGGAACCAAACGAGCAACGAGCATACGATGTTGGTTTAATGCGATGCCACGTAGCAAACATTTTGATAAGTAAAAAACTATTGAATTTCCCTGAAAACGTATAATCTTCCTAAAACGTACACTTTATTTTTTTGTCTTCTTAAAAAATTCAAAAGACTACATACGTCATGTGGTTGGGCATGACGGAGTGATTCCCTTTAATTTATAGCATTTCCTACAAAACGTACACTAAATAAATAATGATAATAATATACAGAAACTAACGAATCGGGAAGTTCTATGTGTGGCTTGTGGGGAGTCACACACAAAATAAAAAACATTAATAGATGCAGGCTCTACTAGTTTTGCATTGCAGCTGTCATCCGGAATGTGAACTAGTAATGGAAAAATCATCATCGGAATAGAATGAGTTGTGGTTAGGTCGTGGAGGGGACGACCACACATACGAAAATGACGGGGTAGCTTTCAAAATTGAAAGCTCATCCTATACATGCATCATACTATATAGAGTGAGACTCTGGTTTCTGTCATCCCCACAACGTGTTTACAAAAAGAAGTGAACAAACGTCGCGCCAGAGCGGCTTTACATTGCCACGGAGCGTTCCAAAATACGAAAAATTCAATACCGTATACGTAATAGTTTTTGCGAATATCTCGAAAACTAAAAGCAATCCCCCTATATTGGAAAAGAAAAAAGTTGCTTAAAATGTCGAAATCTATGACATATTTAAATTTTATCAAAATCGGGGTATGGCCACAAGTTTGCAATAATTACCGAAAAGAATGAGAGAAGTTATAGACCGAATGTATGAGATAAGATAGTTTTGTACAAATAGGTTAACGTCAACTAAATCACATTTCTTAGCTGTAAAGCTGAAATAAAGTAAATTGTATTCCTTTTCTATTCTTTCTGCTACGTTGTATAGAATTGAATGGGGAATCGTATAGGGATATTTCACAATAGAAATTGGATGCGAGAAAGGTGTTCTAGCTAGAGAGAGAGTGAGAGAGGGAGGGAGAGGGAGAGAAAGAGAGAGAGAGAGAGAGTTCATTTGTCAGGATTGCAGGTTAGGTCTGCAATTGATTGGCTGCAGGGTAACTAGAAATTCGATCAGGGATCGACTGTTCCTCGCTTCTGGCCGGGGTTGCAATCGTTGTCGGGTAATTTTAGCCGAAAGCTGTCGTGCCTCATCCTTGATATTGTCGTGGGGACGAAACACGCCTACGGGTGTCGTGACGGAGACAATAATTATAGATGGCATGACGAAATTCTCATTGGCCGCTGGGGGCTAGCCGGAAACGATAGTTGTCCTTGAAACGGGCTTAGGATCTCTGATTTATGCTGGCTCTAGAGTAACAGCATCGAGTCACTTTTGACCGAACTAAATTCTTGAAAATCTATGTTTTAGGTTGCGTTGATATTACCGATTAGTTTGATGTTTCAAGTTGGTAGCCAGGGGTTGTAAAAGCATATAAACGTTCATGCGTATCGAAGGCAGGCTTGAAGGTGTCACAACTAAGTTCTTAGGCGGACTTATGCGGACTTAACGACCTCGCATTGACTCTAGATCACGGAAGACACGTGTAAAGACTAACTTCCAGCAAACTGTATAGTTTTGCTACTTATGCGGACTTGTACCGATCCGCAAACAGTTCTAGGTCACCTGTGAGTGGCGCAAAAGTTTCTGTGTAGAGGATAATTTACGGAGACCTAGAACTCTGGACACGGTTTCTAGTTGGTTAGCACCGCGGGCTTTTGAAGGACCTGAACGTGTACAGAACTTCGTGGACATATCCTAATTGCGGACACCTTATCATTTTCTACAAGTCTACAGTTGGGGGTACAATTAAGTGGACTCTTTCTAAAACTAATAATTTTTTTTTGAAATTCTATCACGCGACTCGAGACAGATAAAATATGTTCAAAATGGTGAACGTCACGGTTTTATTCGCAATTTCCAAACAGTTGCAGCTAACTACGTTAATGATTCAAATAATTCAGACACCAGTGTGACATTTCGATTAACTTCGGGTGTCGTCAGACCACCTGTAGGCCTGCCAAAGCCTTAAATATACTTGGTCTAATCTCTCCGACACTGTCACTCTCGGTTGTATGCGTAACAACTAATAATTTGAGCGTAATACGATGACAAACTCCTGTTCAACCCCTTAACCCTCATACGCTCCTCAAAAATAGCTGCATAAAAGAGATTCAACCATTTAATTCACCCATTTTTATTTTAAACGTTAAGTCGACACATTATGTTTCATTTATAGCAACACATTTCAAAGAAATGCATTTCACGAATAATTTTACAGTATGTGAAAATGTTTAATGGGTGAATTTTTTTCTAACATGTGAATTTAGTACTATTTCACGATGCATAGATAAACGATGTAGGGAGCTTTTTCCCTTCGCTGGAAAATACAATGAAACTTGACATAAGCTGCACGGCCCTGTGCACACACGTCCGGAGCGTGATGGAGCACTTCTGATAGCGTTTATTCAAGAGAAGTCTTACGAAGTTACACGAAGAGCGGAGCTGTTTCAATAAACCAGTGCGCCAACGGAACCGAATCGATTCGGTAACCGTGATCGTGCACTGATTCCGAGCCCCGCGGTATTGCCACGTAAAGGTTGTGTCTGCGAATGCTGATATTATTAAGCGATGCCGGGGCTTTGCTCGCTGTTAGCTATAGCACAGAGGAAGAACGGCTGTGAAAGGGGCTGGGAAAATTATACGGAAGTTTAATGGCACGATAATTACTCTGTCTATCCTCGCTAGCAGCAGCATTAATGGAGCCCCATTAGGCTTTATAATAATGCGCAGTGTAAAGAGACGGTTGACCTTTCCTCCCCCGCGTTACTCGAGAAATCTATCCATCAGGCAAATTCCCCTCGCCTTCAGGAGAATCACTGCGACCCAATCCCAAAGAATCTTTTTTTTCTTCTGTTCAGAATCGTGCACATGCCAGCGTCTCTAAAGGGGTTAAATAAAAATGAATTCGTTAAAGTTGTCAAACGGAGCTTCCCCTAAACTTGTTCATATGAAATCCCCATGTCCCCTAAGCATGACGTCCCTGATTGATCTGGTCGTTTGAGAAATTTCCAGACCCTTCCCTGTCTAGCAGGGCTTATCCCTGTCCCCGCTGTCCTTCGTCTGATGCTCGGATATTTAATTATAACAAAACGCTCAACGTCTAATCCCACAGGGTTCGGGACCTTCGAACAGACAGAGTTGCTTGTCAGCCTTCCGAATTTAATTCTTCAGCTCCCGTTGGTCTTCGCTTCAAGGCCAGGATAAAATTTGATCGGTTTCAGCAGGTTCCAGCAGGTTCCAGCAAATCCCCAGTGTCGATGAATTATAAAGTTCACGGTGTAACAGCTGTTCGAGACACGTTTTCGGAACTTTGAGGCTTTGCTCGCGCGGAACTCTTCACCGACTTTTAATGGAGTTCGAAAATTCTTAACGGTTCAATGGTCGTTTACGCTGAAACCACTGTTGTCCGAGTTAATTAAACGCAGTTGTCCGATGCGAAGTTAATTAGTTATTGTCCAAACGAGAAAAATGAATGGGGTTTGGGGAGAGACGTGGGATTTGAATTTAACAACTTCTCGCGCGTTCAAGTACGCTGGTGAATATTAATGAATGTCGAACGAATAACTTTCTAGTTTGTTTGTGTAATAAATATGTAATGTAATTCGAACTTCCTCATTTTTTGTAGAATAAATAATAGAATGAATATATAATCCTATAGATAAATGAAGATTGTTTATTGGTGTATCAATTCGGTCGTATACTGAACAGTTTTGTTGGAATTCTTTGCCTCCAGATTGCCCCCTGGAACAAAACAGAGGGGAAAAATTCGGAACTACGATAAAACCGAGTATTAACGGGATCGTTAGGTCCCTAATTTATTAGCGATTCGTTCGATTCGGTTTAACGATGCTCTAGAATGTGGTAAATATTCCGGACAGCTGCTTAGTGAGTCACGTGTCAGTCCACCCGAAACAGGTGCCATAAACAATTCATGGCCACTGCGAGGCACTCGCGTCGACGATTAGGCAAACCCTGGCCAGAGTTCAAGTGTACGACTCCTACGTTTCCCAGACGCGGGGAATTTACATTCCTCGAGGTAAATAGAGATCTGTTATGCTCGTTAGAAACCGATTAAGCATTTCCGAGTATCGTGTCTCGTCTGCCCTTACTCAATTTTCGGAAAAAGAAAACCAAACATTTATAGAATGGCCGAAAATAATTGTTTAGATCTGCAGAACCAAGTAGATTCAGAAACTGTTAAATTGAACACCGTTCGCGTCAGGTGTGCCAACGTCTGGAAAATTCCCTAGCACACCCATGCAAGTCCCCAGTGGCTGGGTAAATACGATTAGCAGGAATGGACGGACGGTGAATTTATTATAGAGAAGTTTCGATCTGTTCTTTCGATTCCCATGGTAGCCCTGGGCCACGCCCCCTCAATTAACCCTGTCACGTCAATTTTCGTTTGAACGACGAGATCGATATCGCCTCTGGCTGGGCAAATATGGTCGATGTCTATTTGCCAGGGATTAGAAATTAGCCTCGTCAGAGTTTTGAACGGCCATTAACCTGCTCGTCCAGTCAGTCTTCGCGTAAACCACTCAACCACCCCCGAAACCCCGAGGGCAAACTTTCTTTAATCGGCGATGCACGCGTTCACAGATGTGTCGCCGGTCGCAAAAGGAGACGGGCGAGTTGGGTAAATCGGGTCAGCGGACAAAATGCCGGCACACGAAGCGAATGGGGGTGGCTTATTAAATTCAAGGGGTTGCTCCGCTATTCAGACCCGTCCTTTTCGATGAAATTGACCGAGTCGACCGATTAGGGGAAGAAATATCTCGACTGGTTACTACTGCCCCATTTTGTAAATCGCTTCATGAATTTTTAATATCGACCGAATTTTATTTGCAACTACAATTTACACTTTCGTTTTGTTCTACGTGAGTTTGATGGACTTTAGAAATTCGAATGATTTATGTAGGTTCAGGGTGGTTTCACTGTGTTACGCGGTGGTTGTTTATTAATTTACGGTTCGCTTGTGCTTACATATTGATCAATGCTTCGTTTAATTATACGGTTTACCTGGTCTCTCTGTTTAATTTTCTTGAAACGCCACCATGACGGACGACGTCTTTTGATAAGTAGGCTTTTAGTGCTACCTAGGAGATCCCTTAATTAATTAAATGCACTTCGGTGCGCCGGAGAGGTCCAGGTTCTATTTACCTGCTGCGGAATATCGTGAGTTATTCCATTTTTCTTGGAGACCACGGAAATACTGAAATATTTCTACCTTCGTACTCGATTATTGAATTGTAACTGTATTTGCTGATTTGTTAAACAAATTCGGCGGGGGTTTCGGTTTAAAATGGTTGTCGTTTCTTTTCATTTATTTTTCTTGTTACATCATGTCGGACAGCGGTTTTCTCATTATCAGGGCTCGCGTGTCTCGGCGATAATTTACCGTCGACGAGAAGTCAGGGATCGAAAGTGATCGCGTCGGATTAGCACGTTTCTCTCGACTTTAATCGCCCCGTCATCTATCATATTTTATGGTGATCCATTCTAAGCCGGCCGTCACGCCGCGACCTCCAAAAATAATCTTCCAAACAAAAGCCCCACTTCGTGTATTCCAGCCGCTTCCTCTGTGCTATAACCTTCGCGTACAATCTCACCATTCATTTTTACCTAAAGAACGTACCCTCCGAACGAAATAACTTTGCGAAAAGAACATAATGTTCGCAAACAATCCACAAAGTTTACGCAACTTTCAATTTTTCTAGACAAAAAGTGGTACCAAGAAAAATTCGATTTGCATTGACGATGCCATTTGTAGATACAAAATAAATGATCTTTGATATTCAGATATGATTTGTAAATGTGTAAACCTTAGTTTATCAGCTTTAAAATAATAAAAATTATTTCTTTGATTTTCAGAGAAACAATTCAGTTAACTGTTTACATTTACTTTATAAGATTCACCTTGTTGTACTTATACGTGGTTATTACGCGGGATAATTTAACTAATACTAGGGAAGTCCATGTACTTTCCTTATATAAATAAAGTACTAAATTCTATCGAATTTAATAGTCTATCATTTCTTCAACAATTTTATAAGCCACGAATTCATAAAGATCCGCAGTTTAGTCATCACGAATGGAGGAGATATTTTTAAGTGGCTCCACCCACCCTGTACATTTAATTTAGCATTCAGGAAACGATGTTTCCGACGGACCGTATCATAGGAAAAGTAAAGAAAAAGACACAACGGATAAACCCTTTGGGGTCAAACGTTGCAAAAGAACGGAAAGCTTACGGGGGTATAGAAAATATCAGGCAGGACTTTCGCTAATTACTTTCCGATTGACAACGAGGGCTTTATATTCATCAGTCATCCATGACAATTCGCCACGGCCGTTCTCATCCGGCTTGGCTCTGCTGCAGTATCGATTGGCTTCCCATTGGAATTGACACGCAACCGAATAATTGAAGGTGTCGGATGGCGAATATGTTCGGGACGTATTGAGATTTGTTCACGTCGGCGTTGCGTGGCGTATGATGGGCCTGTCAATACCGGTTCCGAAGAAAATCAATTAACTCGACAGCGTTTACCGGTTCAAACGAAAATATACAACAATCACTGCGTGCCTCGAAACTCTTTCCACTTGACGTTGCCGCAACAGCTTCTGTCTATGTGGTTAAGCCGATATCGTTGTATCCATAGGGGTTGTAGAATTAGGGTGTGTATACTTGGGAGATCTGGAACTAGAATCGAGGCTAATTGGGGGTGCTGGGGATGGTACTTACAGTCTACTTAAAGCAATTTTACCACGTTTTTATTAGCTCGCTTTCGTGTCTGTATATCTGTCTGTTCATTACAAATCTTGCAAACTAACTTCCCGATGAGCTAGATACTTGAAACTTTCAACATAGTCCAGAACTAGGTGACAATGCAATATTAAAAAAAAATTTAAAACGGAGTATGCGTTTAGGGTTTAAGAAATATTTTTTCAATCGATGCAGAACATTTTTATTTTGCATAAAGATCCGCTGAAATGAGATTAAATTTTACTTACTGGTGGTTCTATTTCTTTTCGTAATTCAGACTAAACGGAACTTTTCGAAAATTACCATTAAATATCATCTAGTCATTGAAAAAATTCATCATCGATTATACTAGGCGATTATACTTATACGAGTTAACCGAACAGCAACGGTTCGTACACAATGGATGTCCCAAATTTCTGAAGAGCGTGTAAGAAGAACATGCACCGTTTGAAGTGCGGTTGACTTAGAATTAAGAAATAGTAGCGGATTAGCTGTTGAAGATGTTTGATTCTCTAGTAGGAGATTGTTGGGATAAAGAAAGGGTGGAGACAGCGTGGGCGGGGTGCCAAAGAGAATTTCCACTTGGAAGCCAACGGCAGACGTATTCACGCGGCACCGGGATAATCGATTCCGTCGCAAGAACGACACCGACGACGCGCGACGTCGGGACACGTGCATACCGGATAGATCCCCATCGATCGTATTCAAACAACGGTAGCCGTAAACGAAAGCACTCGGGTAGTCTCGCCGAGAAAAATCTTTGCGAGAACGAAATCGGCTCGGGTTACCTGGGTAACCCTGGCAACTGATCGAAGAACGGCAAAGGTAAACCGAGCCCCGGATGCTTTTCTCTGCTCTCCTTGATGTCAGCTGATCCCTGGAACGTAGGGATCGATGTGGAATCAAAATGGCGAAGAACGAAGTCCCTCGGAAATAATTGTTACGTTGGGTCTGCTGTAAAAGTGCTTTCTCTATTCGACAGAATATAACAACAATTTGAATTTAGATTGTTTCCCGCCTTGTGGAGCTTTGTAATACCAACTTGAAGAAATATATGAGTCCTATCAGGTTAACCACAGCGAACATCAAAACGTTTTGAATTTAAATGTTCTCCCGCCATGTTATGGGATTGTTGTACCAACTTGAGAGATTTAAATTATCGCGTAATTTAAATTTGAACGATTTCCCACCTCAATATGAGTTTCATAAACGCGACACTTGAAAGATAATGTTCTTGTGCCTTCGTTAGTGGACAGTATGCTTCGAAGAAGGAAAATGTCGAAGGGGATTTGAGATTTCAGTAATTTGTAGGTTGTATCTGGTGTTAGTTCAGGCCTTGTTCCCATGTAATTTCAAACTTGACCTCGATCCAATCGGAACCAGCACCTGGTGCCGCATCAATCTGACACAGGGCGCAATATCTACCAACAGTTAAATCTTCAGCTAAGCATAGTCACTATGATTCCAAGTAACGATGGTATCGAACAGCCACAGCCAGACTGAAAATCAAATATCCACAAATCTGTCCATTGGTGAATTTTCATTATAATTTTTATTATAATGATATCAATACGACATTGAATTGGAACAGTGATTTATCCTGGTATCACAAATTGTATTTATCCGATTAAATCGTTGTAATATTGTAATCTTCACGAATTCATGAACGTTACCGAAGTAACAGATAAATTAATGGTTGGAAAATGTTCACTGAACAGATCCCAACCGTTCGTAATTACAAACAAATGATAATATATAATTCAATTAGTGGATATTCATTTAAATGATCTTGTTTATGGATTAACAAGTCGCTGAAGATTATTATTCATTTCCGTAGAAACACACAATATTCTGGTGCCAGAATATACATGCATGCATATCCTAACAGAAATAACAAACGCGATTTGAGAAATAAATGTATTTGCGATAATTAATCTGCGTATACAATATATTAATAATACGAAATATCACAAACGAATGGATTTAAATAAAAAACAATGTCAAGCAAAACTTTCTGGTGAAATCAGTAATTACCATAGTACGTTAATGACTACGTATTAGTAACACAGCACGCATGTGATATTGTTAGCACATGGAATTCTTCAAACAAAGTAATAAAATTCGCGAAATAAATTCAGTCGAGCTTCGTATAATATCGAATGGAGCTTCGGCGCAACAAAATTCCAAAGAATTATGATCAAAAAATGATGAAAACTGTATCCGAATAAATCCGGAATATCAATGCCGCGAGCACTCGCCGGATAAATCGTCTCTAAATGCCAATTCGTCTCTTTAGTTTCGCGTAGCAACGCGCTCGCTCGCTCGAAATAAAATGACGGATGGGGGAAACTGCAAAATTATATCCGAAACAATAATCTCTTTTCATGAGGAACAGGGTTTCGGTGCGAAAGAGAGGGAAAATGAAGTAAACGAAATTTTGCGATTGTCGTCAGCCAACGCAGGCCTCTTTCCCTCCTGGAGGGATCGCAGCCCCGCCCACCAGGGGGGCCGAACGCAAAGGCGATTATGTTTCGCAACCCCGGACCGTTAACGAGCACGGAATTGACATTCAATTACGCGGACGCGGCTAAAAATAAAGGAGAAAGCTTAATTAATTCCGTGACGCAACGTCTTGCCTCAATGTTTTTCTATTCCCGGACGTAATTGACCCCGTCTTAGCGATTCCTGATACCACTGACGAGTAAACGTACGATTTTATTTTCGGAGTCTGTTGTCGCGAATTTATTGCATGTATTTTAGTTTATAATATGGAAATTGTTCATTACTCATCAGTAATTTTAGCATATTAAATATAGTTTGTTTGTTAAATAAATAGCTTAAATGGCACTTCTCCAAGAAAGATGTACATAATCGTCAAGAAGAATTTTAAATGAGCTGCTGTTTGTTTCATTTAAAATGGTTGAACGAAATGAATTTATAATGAATGAAACGATGATATAGAAATTGTTTACGACTCCCCTGTGATTCCAGCGAAGCTGCGTAATTTATGTAAATACATACTCTGTTCGGTTATTTTCCGTCTACTTTTGAAATAAACAGGATATCAGTAGTGATTTCATCTTTGGATAACCGTGACCCACTGATGACGTTCGTTTCGTCCCATTTAGAAATGATACTGTTACGCTAACCGGCACCATTGCCAAATGATCTTGTTGCAAAACAAGTGAAATCATTTTCGTTGGATCCGCGTGAAATGCACCGAGGAATTCGCAGCCCAGGGGACGCGTCGGGGTGATGTCGTTGTCCTTGCGGACATTTGCGTGGGCAGGGGAAACGATTCAAGATTGTATCACGGTCTGCGCGATGACAGTGGTATAATCACGCGTCGTATCATTTAACGTACACTGTCGAGTTCTGTCAATGACACTATCAAAGACACTGTCAAAGCCAGAAATAAAATTGTGCAACATGGGATGAAACAAGTTTTCCGAGATAACGATTGTGCCTACGAGAGAGAAGAGTACGATGAGAGTCGATTCGACGAAAATTCATAGATTGCTCCGCGAATTTCTAATTGCTGTCGATAACGAGCACCGAAGTCTGCGATTAATTGGTGCCGGAGAACGTTTAAGGTGCCGCCATCTTGGGAGGCGTGTAGCGTCAACCTGAAAATTCCTTTTAACGAGGGATTCTGATAAGGCGTTAATCAGGGAACGAACAACTCCCATTAACAACCGATATCCGATCATTTCGATCGCGTTCGACACGTTTGCCAACGTAAAATCAAAGTTTATATTCTAAAAAGAATAAGAAAAAAACTTTATTTGTCGTTTCAGAAATTCGATAATTGCACTTGAAATGTGTTGCCGTGTGAAAAATATTTTTTCGTTTCTAGGGGATGTCTTAATCTCCCCTCAGGCTCGTCTACAGTTGTAAGCCCATCGATTCGATTTTATATCCAATCTACCAGTACATACCAAAGGCAACCCCCATAAATGTGTTTCCCCCTCGAACCCTATGAATCTCATTTATCAGCCGCGGCTCTAACGAAACCGTTAGAAGATTCCCAGCGACCCTCTTCTCAAAGAAGAAATGGCTCAAATAAATCTTTCGAAAAGACGCGCGAGCATCTTCCAGCATTCCCGAAGAATTACGACGTAAAACCGTCTGTAGTGCTCGCATCAATTGCTGCTTAACCCGGCAAATAGCACACCGAGCTCTCGCAACACCTCGCGAAAAAATAACAATTTCAAGATTATTTGCAGCCCTTACCTCTGTACTTGAAAAATACACTTTTAACATTGTAGAATGCTAGCCGAGTTCAAGGCAAGACCAATATAATATTGTGTAACCTCCGCATGACTTTCGGTATTTAATTAATCTGAAAGAACATCGAAACACCGCAAATATCGAAACCACCCTCTGATCAAACGGTTTGAAACGAAACAGCGTGGATACAACGTCAAGAGCGAAGGGGGTGGCACTCAATTTGATTGGAGCTCGTCAGCGGCGCAATCGGCGTCGGATCGGCTTCGCCTGGCTCAATTAATTAATCGAAACAGTGTTGAGCTGTGTGGCAGAAACGATTCGCGCGTTGCAGCACACGTCAGACGCGGGGCGTCGGTTACACGGGCTTTCGAGTTCTCTTCAAATATTTCGACGGCTGGGAAACAGAGAGAGAAAACGGGACCACTTCTTCGTCGACAAACAATTTACGGACCGGTCGGCCAGCCGTCGGTTAATTCAATAAATGCCGGCCATTGTTTCCGCGGGAAACGTCCGCGGAAGCGATGTGCTCGATAACGGACGATTTTCGGGGAACAATCGCCGTGCCAATTGTATGTGCACCCTCGACGTTCCCCCGTGAAGCAAATCAGCGTGTAATGTCCGCGATGATGAGCGAGCCCGACGAATTCGTTGCTCTGCCACCCTCCGAGCGAATCGAGTGATGACTAATCTTTCCAAAAGTCCCAGCATTTCTTTTACACCCGTTAAACTAGCGCGTTTTCTTTATTAGCAACAATCTTACAAATTGTTGGCCCAGATAAATTTTTTCAGCTGTCCCCTCTTTGTTACGCCTTCGTGATTTGTTTGGCACCCTTGTAGTCATAATTTTGACTTGAAATTTTTCGGAGGGAATGTCTTGGCTCTGGACCACGTATATAAAAATTTTTAACGAGATCCTTATCGTTACAGTGGCGGAGTTCACGGAGATGTTGGGCGCGGTCATGGAGGACCATTCCGCGAACGTCCAACGTCTGGTGGACAAGTTCCGTAGCAGGTCCGAGGACACGAGGCTGGACACCGGAGGTGTGCGACGTGTTTGGGAGAACCTGTTGCGCCAGGTGGAGGCTGACGCGTTAGCTCACCTGGATCTGGCCAAGGTTTTCCAACAGCAACTGTCCAGACCCACCTTGGAAGCCAGTTTCTATAGGAAGCTGCAGTCTAGGAAGGTGAGTACTAAAGAGGACAGTAATGGGCAAACATTTCATATTTTCACGATGACCTGGAATTTCTAGTAATATTTCTAGCACAACATCCAAACTGGGTTGCACGACATACTTTATCTTTTTTTCCAATCGCCATTCGCATAATTAAAGTGCTGCGATCCGAATATGATAAAGTGTACAAGATTCTAGTCACTGATAAGAATAGTTTCCTGATAACCAGGTAGAGATACGTTCCACCTTCATGCATAGAAAATGTAACATTGTCCTCGAATATTAAAACTGATCGCTTTTTTCCCAATAAGGATCTAAACGAACGAAATTTCAGGTATTCGCTCATCGCGAGGCCTACGAGCAGCTAGTAGCCAAGTCCGAGGAGAAGCTGCAACGTGCTCGAGCGGATTATAAGCGCGCGTACGCCGCGCTGCTGATGCTAGAGGGCGGTAGCGAGCAGGATCTGAAACGCGCTTATTTTGAGGCGCACAATTCATACGTTTTGCAACTGAGGGCGACGAATGCCATCACGGAACGATATCAGACGCGATGTTTGACCGGTATCCTCGGCGAAATAGCGGAGGTCTACGAGGAGCTATGCGGATTGGCCTGCAAATGCGTCACCGGGTTCACAGAAGCTGCCGCGGAAAGATCTCGAGAGCAGGCCAAACGATACCAGAGTATCTCGGAAGAGGCTCAAGTCGTCTCGCCGTTGAGCGACCTACAGGTAGGTTCCTCTCGCTTATTAATTTTCGACAATTCCTCCAGCACTACCCCTCCGGTGAACCTCCCTAAAACTATTGCTTTCCGAAATATTCGATAAAGAAATTCAAATTTTCGGAAAACAAAGATTCGCACAATGAGTTTCCTCGGCCAGATTCTAGCACGAAGTTTGGCGGCGACAGCGACCCCTTCGAAGAAACCAGCCAGACGTCTGTTCGTCGCTCCAGGCCCTCCGGAACAGGTACCAATGGAGAGAATCAATCAGGTACCTGCCTTGAGGGACGAGCTGGCTCCGACGGGAACCAGCACCCTGCCACTGATGGAGGATCTCCAACGGGAACACGACGCTCTCAGCCAGAAAATTTCGGGGCTCCAGGAGGCTTTGGATTCACTGATGCGCATGCAACGCAAGTACGTGCCAACATAAACTCCTGAATTCACTGCAATTCCCCTGCGTTTAAATTTTCGTCAACAATGCTTGAGTCCCACGAGTCGAGTAAACAATTACCTTAGCACGTTTCATAATTGACCTTGAACAGCGTTGAGAGGTCGATGCGGTGAAGGTTCAGCGTGGATATCGAGCGAAATATTGCGAATACTAGTATTAGGGTGAAAGAGGTGTCTAATCGGTTGTTGTGCGGTATCCTCCGAGCTGTTCGCATCCATGAAGGGGTAACACGTGACGAACGGGCAATTTCGCAGTGGTTCTTCGCTCGGTGGAAACACTCGACCCATTTAATCCCCAGAAACTCGAACGACCAGTTGTGAACGGTAGCTCTGCGTGATTACAGGAGCGCCGAAAGCAACCTTTACACTAAAGTGGTCGAGCTGCAGAAAGACATCTCCATGAAGCGTTTCGAGCTTGGCGAGGCGCAGCTGAACCTCGCAGCCGTGCAAGCACAGGTATTGTCAATTTATTCTTAATAATATTATTCCACTGCGACATACGCTACAAAGGGACAACTCGGTTCTCTTGTCGACTCAATAATTCCATTCCGAACCTTTGTTTCTTTTATGAATTCCATCGACGTTTATCAGTCGATATGTAATTTACTTTTATGTCTTTACATTCGAAAGTTCACGGGAATTCATTGAAATTAATGGCTATTATTTATTCGACTAATAAATTCATCGCAAAGCAGGAGCTCTCTTGGTTATCTTGGACGGGAAGAATTGTTTGAAGTGGACAAAATGAAGGTGGTGATTCTTTTCAAACTTTTATGAATTCTCCGACATTTCTGAAAGTTTAAGCAACGTCGTTCCCTGCCAAAACTTTCAGAAATTTCAAGTTCCAAGTGTTCCCTTTAAAGCGAGACCATAAAATCTGAAGTACGATTTTTTTATAGCCGTTTTAGAACAGTTTGAATGAAACATCTGCTGTTGTTCCGATAAAATGAAAACATATAAAGACATTTTTCTCTCATTCCAATCGTACACGAACCTATCTCGAACATGTTATAATTTTGTTTTGCCGAGCAACATTGAGCGTATGTTGCCTTCGTTTTTAGTATATCTTGTATCTTATATTCTCGTTGACGAGGAAGCTAGGGCAAAAAGTCCGAGGAATCGATGATTCTTTTTGGTCCCGAGGGACACGTTATCCAATCGGAAAGTCGTGGAACGACTTCCCTCCTTTTCCACCCCCAACTTTCGTTTCTTGCGGCCGTTCCGCTCTGGATGAAAAAAGTTTCGACGAGGCATGTCGCGGTTTTCCGGACCTGGTTAGTCCGGAAAAGTGGCAAGTTTTTGCGGAGGAAAACTTCCATTGGACTTGTCCCCTCAGGGACATTACTGTCGGCAGCACCGGAGTCCCGATAGTTCGGGAAAACCGGTTCTAAATACCAAGTTTCAGTCAATCGGGCAGACGCTCTGCGAGCGGACCCTTGTGGCTGTTCGTTTGCTCTTTGAAACTAATGACTGCGCGACACTTAATCCCTGCTCGACACACTTGCCAGCTCACTTCAAATCTAAATCGTGTACCAATTTGTATCCTTACACTCTTCACTTATGTTTCTAATTTTTCTTAGTCCCTCGATATTATACCGACAAAATTTCAAAACAGTCCCCCAATTCTCAAACTCCCTGATTCCCAGATCAGTCATCCATCAAATCATCAAACTAATTACTGCTCGAGACACTTGCCAATTCGGTTCAAAACTAAATTGTGTACCAATTTATATCCTTACACTCTCCATTTATGTTTGTAATTTTTCTTAGTCTCTCGATATCATGATCTCGATCAGATTAGGCCGAATAATTTCAAAACTGTCCCCTAATCCTAAAGCTCCTCCTAGATTACCAGATCAGTCATCAAACTAATTACTGTTCGAGACACTTGCCAACTCACTTCAAAACTCAGTTGTGTACTAATTTCTACCCTTACACTTTTCACTTATGTTTCTAATTTTTCTTAGTCTCTGGATATCATGATCTCGATCGGATTAGGCCGACAAAATTTCAAAACAGTCCCCCGATCCTCCAGCTCCCTGATTCCCAGATCAGTCATCCATCAAATCATCAAACTAATTACTGTTCGAGACACTTGCCAATTCAGTTCAAACTAAATTGTGTACCAATTTATATACTTACATATTTATATACTTATATATTGTGTACCAACTTATACACTCTCCATTTATGTTTGTAATTTTTCTTTGTCCCTCAATATCATGATCTCGATCAGATTAGGCCGAATAATTTCAAAACTGTCCCCCAATCCTCAAGCTCCCAGATTCCCAGATCAGTCATCAAACTAATTACTGCTCGAGCCACTTGCCAACTTCAAAACTCAATTGTGTACTAATTTGTACCTTTACGCTCTTTCTTTACGTTTACAATTTTCCTGCTAGTCCCACGATATTATGATCCTAAATAAACTAGGCCGAAAAATTTTCCCACCACTAAAATTCTCCCCCAACCCTGAAGCTATCCCCTATTCCCAGTTGAGTCATCCCCACCAATCCCGAAACCAATTGCACCAACTCGATGACCCGACAGAGCCTCGGTCGAGTGTCTTCGAAACGTCAAGTAGGTGAATCGGCTAACACGTTCGCACAAGCACGTCGACTGAAAAGCGAGCCAGTCTCGGTTGGCAATCGAAGAGAGGTCCAACGGTAGAAGGAAACGAGAGGAGGTTGTCGATCGTCGTCGGAAAGAAAGAACTGGTCTCACTCGACTCTCTCGAGTGGCATCGAGCCGATTAAAATTAGCACGAGCCTGCCATTGTTCCCTTCTACGTAGCAAGTACAATGCACCTGCACGTGCGACCGGGCGCATTTGCGAGCAGTCGACGGCCACTTTCGTCGGGAAACAGAGACATTAGGCGAGTCGGGAGAGCTGCAGTTAACGACTTCGTGTGAGTATAGTCCCCGGACGAGAGAGATCATGCTCGGCCACCGTTGTACAGTTTCTTTCGGTCACTTAGGACGCTTTTTATTCCGGGATTCCCCGCCATAAGAAACGTCCAATTGGTTAATAAAACGAGAAGTAGCTTCCGGTGTGATTTTCTTTTTTTGTCGATTAGATGAAATTCAATTTTTCAGTTGACTCGGGATCCTGTCAGGTTGTGTAATGGACTCGATTTATTCGAAGCTTACGGAATTGTTTATGCGTGCACATTATTTTTATGTTGCTTTTCATATTTTTATTTTTATATTGCTCTCCGAAGTGGACACGAGATGCATGCTCAGTACCTGTAATAATTTTGTTTAACTCGATTACTTGGTGCTACTACTAATAATAATAATTCCTAGATCGTCCACCTTATTATACATTTTTCTATGTTATCGTGTTATACTTAACGTTAACAATATTTATAAATATTAATGAAATTCTTTCGTATAAAACATGCTCTAGAAAATCCTGCGTATGTCCGCCGGTTTTAAAAATATTTTCGTGAAACTTCGTAGCGTTGCTGTGTTAAAAACGTGCTGTTTAAAACGCCGGAAAATCATATTCGCTGAAGAATAATCCGACACGAGTAAAAATGTTGAAATATGCTTCGACTTGTATGGTTTCCAGCAACCCCGTTAATGAAGTGCTTAGTCACCGAGTTTTTTTTCTGAATCCGCGTAACACACGCCACACGGAATTCAATAATATTGATTTGCATACGACTCTGAAGTATGTGCATGTGCTTGCGCATCGAATGCACCGGCCCCATCGAGGACGATTGGCCTGATTCGAGCGTTCCGCTCGAGCATTCGCACAATTCCTGAATGCGACGTGTCCTGATCCTTCTGGTGGCACGCGGACAGCCCAAATACCAAGGAATACGCCCAGTCGCGGATAAATTCGGTATTCAGAACGACTGTCGACGTTTCTTCCTCTTGAGACTGCCTAATAAACCGGGTGCACCCCTTCAGATTTCAATATTTTCCAAAAGAAATTTAACAAATGAATAAACAATTCTTCTCTGTATCTGTTCTTGTGAACAGTGATGATACACTGAAAAATACACAAACTGTACACACAAATGTTTTTCCATCGATCTAGAACTTTCGAAATATTTAATCCAACAAGTTTTTTAACTCCTGTTTCAAGGGCTGTTTGCAAATTGAACAGCTGGAAATATGAAAAATACGAGTATTCGTAGGAGTCTCTTTTTTTAATTTCGGTTTTCACAGAAATGTCTAATTTAATTAAATATTGTATTACATAGTAGAAACGAATAATTTATATACTGAGAATAGTGCACAGATAGAGAATTATACTTTTCTACTTGTTTTGTTGAGGACCCATTTTTGTAAATTTTTCAAATATTTTGCACTGCTTTGGGACACACGAGGGAAGCGAAAGCAGTGGCAAAGTTATCTCCGAGCTCCCGAGAGTCTCAGACATGCAGATTGGCGATTGAAGCGTCGTTTAATCGGCGTGCTTTCACGTGAGCGTCGATATCAGGGGTTGCGGGGGGTTGGAAGTTTCGCTAAAATTTTCAACAAGACGCGTCCTAATGGACCTTCCGACAGCGAGCAGATACTCGTATCTATGGAACAAGCTGTCCCGCTACCGATAATTGGCTGCTTCGATCACTCGTGGCAATTTCCTTCGTGTTAGGGGTGGGTTGACCCATTCTCTACCAGCTTGTACGAGATGACTGTGCATTGCCTTTTGGGACCTCGAGTTCTAAGGAGACGTCACCAAGATGACAGATCATTGCCAGAAACCGATCTCGATGTGTCCCAGTTTCTCCACTACATAATCGCTTAATTATCTCCTGGGGATGAAATAGATCAATTTTGTGTCGATGTCGAGGAAAACTTGGAGTTGTGATTATCACTTTGCAGCAGGAAGATAAATCGTAGGATCGTTCTATTTTGATGCTAATTGATCATCTTCGAAAGTGTCTAAAACCACCCCTAAAAAGATAGTTTAATTATCTGGTAACCTGAGCGCTCCAGCAAGAATGTCCGTAATTAAAGTTGCTTCAACGACGTTCAATTTTCGAAGTTCTCCAATCTTCGAAGTGTCAGAAGCTATCCTAAAAATGTTGCAGGTTTTAATGAATGTCCCTGTCCTGAAATCTGCGTTGAAATTCTCAGTTTACTAAACGAGATTCCCCGGAAGTATTCCCCCGAAACAAGAAACAAACCCCGTCTGCCTGAAACATCACGAGACCTGGAAAAAAATCTTTTTCGTGAGATTCCGCGCGTTGAAACCCCCCATAAGTGAACCCCCTCGTGCCAAACCCCCTAAGCCGGCCTCCGGTAAACACCGGCCCCCGAAAACCACTCTCGCCCGGCATCATCCGAATAAATACGGCGCGCAATCGCGCGACATGCGCCCTCACAACTGGGTCACCGTCCAACACTCGCGTCTGAAAATCCATTCCCGGCCTCCTCTCTCGCCGAGTCCGCCTTCCTAGGTCAGGGTAGCAGGCACACAGCAGCACTCCTCGCAGTGTCTCGTGAAAATCCTCATCGAATCCTTCGAACATGGGTTGGACAACGTTGCGCACACGAGTCGTTAGTACCTTCAAACCCCTTCAAACGCGAATCCACCATATCAAACGAGGCACAACCACCCTGGCAAGTGACAAGTCGAAAAATTTCGAAACCATTCACCTGGCGTTCTCTCATTCAGCGAGTCGAGTGTTTGTTGCCATGCAACCACGATGCGTCCAGGTGCACCTGGGGGTCGGTGATCAAGGTGGGGGAGGGGTTACCGATGCGGTTCCAAATCGTTCCAAACCCCCTCGAAAGTGTTCGTTTGGATTTTCAGTTATTTTCATGGTTTTCCGATTCTGCGGTTCACTCGATGAGATTTGATTTTTTGGTTTTTGTTTTGGTGTGTTTTTCCGAGGGGGTCCAGGTTAATCGCGTGATGTTGTCATGGGCTCCCTTGGTGTGGAACGGTGACACGTGCCAAGGGGAGGAGGATGAGGACACGTGGAGCTCCAGGAAGTTGTTTCGAGGAGCTGGAAGGTTTAAGCCCAACGGAATGGACTCTTCTGGGATCGCGTACCTTGCCGGCGGTGGTTCAGTCGCGTGGTGTGATTTTAGAGGATGATGTGGGTGTTTTTAAGGTCTGGTGGGGGTGAGCAGACAAGGGGAGACAGGCTGTTCTGTTTTGTTTTAGCCTTTAAGATAATGGACTGATATTCCCCATTATTATCTTTGAACTTTTGTGTTTTTTTGGTGCTGGTATTTTGTTTATTTACGTTGTCTCTTGATGTTCGATTTATAAATGTCAAGTGCTCCGTACGTTTAAAAAGTATCATCGATTGTTTCATATTTTAATTTTGTTTCGCGGTGGTGTGGGACTGTTTTGATTTCTATTTAATTTGTTTTGTGTTTTTTTTTAAATTTCTGATTTGTACTTTTGGACGTGACTTGAAACGTTTTAATTTTTATTTAATTTGTTTTGTATTTTTTTTTTTTAATTTCTGATTTTTACTCTTGGACGTGACTTGAAACGTTTTAATTTTTTCTTTATTATTTATCGTTATGGTCTACTGCTCTCTTTCTTACATTTCATAAATCATCTTTTTCAACGTGGCAACCATTGCTACCCGCAAGCTTTGATGTTTGTTTTCCGTGCGACGTATTGATCTTCCATCACTTTTTCAAATTTACAAAAAACAACTTTTCTTGTCCAACTGTAGAAGATTAAAATTGTAGAAATATATAAATTGCATAAAATCCACAGTCTAGTAATCAATATTCCCAAAAATCTCTACATAGTTTTCTCTTAAGATACATTTTTACATAACAATAAGATATTCGACGATTTTCAAATTTTTGAGTAAACACAAATGTCTGAAGATTCGAACACACCAGCATTTCAAAATTGCAACCTCGTACTCAGAGGCGGTGCTCTTTGGCTATTTCAACAATTGGGTAATCAAATGTTCGAGTGGTATGAAATTTTTTTCGATATGAAAAAAGTCTCGGATGCTTCAAATTTGCGCGGTCATATTAATTCTTAAACTCCCGAGAGAGACCGGGAGCCATTCTGGAACTAGGTCCTTGAAATACCACATGGCTATTGCACTTTCACCCTTCATTCACTTTCCACCGCTTCCCTCCCTATCCTCAACTCAGTGCGCTCCTCCGATATAAAAACAATTAGGTGCTATCAGGTTTGCAAATTTAATTATAACTAATAACAAAATCAAATTCTGCTGAAACAAAATTAACGTCGGTTCCCATTCCGTTTAATTCCATTTTCATGTCCATCACTATCTATTTTGTTTACCTGTACGATGAAAGACCTTTCCATCAAGTGACCTATCCAAAGTCTTCTCTTATTTTTCTGTGACCGAATTTGATTAAAAAGTATAATTTTTTGCTTTCAAACTGAAAGCATCGATAAAACGCGGGCAGTGTCATAATTTGTTATTTCCGTGTACGTGTACGTGTGCGTGTGTGAATATTTAATTTTGTTGTCCCTATGGTGTAGTGAGAAAACGATGTTGTTATTATTGTTGCAATTAATGGTGGACCGCGCTTATTTCCTATTCGCTTCGGTTTGTTCATTTCGACGGTAGATAACCGGGCTGAATAGTGCATTGTTAGGTGACGGTGAATGCAGTTTGTGTGGTCGATGCACCACGGGTGCATGAATGAAGTCGCCGAAATATATACATCTCCCGATACAATGGGATCATACGTAGCACAGCTTGTTTTCGAACAGTCGTCCGAGTTCGAACAGTAACATTCGTCATCGATAAAATAGAACGAACTCCGAAAGCAACTTATTCTTTGCAATCTCTGCATCGAATTGCAAAATTCACAATTTATTGCGGTACTGATTTGACAAGAGTAGAATTTCAAATATCTTCAAGGATCTTCCATTAACGGATACTATTGTATCCGTTCATCCTAATTTTACCACTCTTACGTTAAACTATTTGAAGAAACACTGAAAGGTGTCATTTGCAAGGTGCTGAAATTAGAAGTATCATTGCGCAATGTTCGCTGAAATAAACAAGTTATTTTCAACGATCTCGGCAAGTCATGTGTAATACAATTGCACCTCTTCCCCGATCAAATCGTTCGAGACAATAGGAGGATCGAATCAAGTGTCCACAGAATGCACACACGATGCATCGACAACGCGCATGCATACGCGTACACATTCATACAGAGAGAGAGAGAGAGCGAGAGAGAGAGAGAGAGAGGACGTACTACAATGCCATTTGAACACGTATCTGGACGGACCATCACGTGTTCAGTGTCGAATCCAATTAATGCCGGTTCCTTCGTCGCATTAAAACCGTGTGCTGGCTTCCTCTTCCATTGGGCTGCCTATTTACCAGTTGGTCGTGCACGACCCGTCAAACAAGTCAACCGGAAACACGGCTGTTTCCATTACCGTCAGTCCTCCGAGACCGACAAGAATTTCCGCTTGCCCAATTCTCTGCGACATTTTTCTCGCTAAAAGGAAATTGGCAAGAATGTATACTTTCAAGACAAATGTTAGTCGACTACATTCCATATCCTCCTCCTACGATTTGGAGTTTCTTAGACATTTCGATAATTTATTAACAACAAAACTCTTTTGTATTTCATTTGCCTGCGCGTTCGCGAGACCCTTCCGACTAAAACAAGCCCAAACACGATACAATTCGGAGCACGCGTACGTCTTTAATGCTTTAGTAGCACCTCTATTTTCCGAACGGTGAAGCGTTAAATGCTAAATCGTGGGTTACTCGTGTAAATATGATGCAAATTGTATCGTGTTTGAACTCATCCTAATCAGGAAAATTTCGCGAACATGCTGATAAGAGTTCCGTTAAAAAATGAATGAGAAACAGAAACGTTCTACGTTCGAGACTAACGCAAAGGAAACAATGATATTTGTTCATGATATAAGTAAGGTTTCGGTAGAGAATTTTTCATAGAATTTTCAGACATCACCGTATTGCTTGGAAATGATAAGTAAATGTGTTATGTGTGGTTTCATTCGATTTACAGAAAGAGCTGTTCGGTAGCGGAGAAGCCGGTCAACCGGATGGGGTGAGCAGCCGGAAGATGTCGAATGGCTCGACCGGAAGTACCAAGCACAAATGGCTGAAAGCGTTCAAGAGTTTAAAGACGAGCTCGCCACCGACACCTCCGTCTACAGACAAGTCAGTATTTGTGTATGCGTACGTGTATGTGTTCTGTATCCTTGACGCACGTTTCCCACCAGGAGAATTTGTTTTTTCGAAAGACCGACGCTTTTAACAATCGTTTTTAATTCATTTTCATTGCCCGACGTTTCTCTGTTTTTCCATCTGTGACGTTCCCTTTTTTCTCTGTTTTTTTCCATGTAACAGTAGTGTGTTTTGTTCGCTACGGAATTGTCGTGCGCGTTAGCCAGAGCAATCCGCTTTTCAATAACTGGATATATTGTTTTGCGAATGCCGACTAACACAGAGGAAAGCAAGCGATGTACCATGCTGTCTCCACGGTCGTCGCCATGTCCAGGTAGACAACTGATATTCTCATAATTATTACATATTTACTGGTAGACCTCAAAAAGCTGCTACCAAATGTGCCCATAATTATGAAAATGGTCTAAGTGAAAATTAACAGTTTCCACTCAAAATTGCTTTACCATTATTCAAAATACTGTTTACATTATTAAATATGTTAGTATCTAATGAATGACTAAACATTTAAGTAATGCATGAGGTATTACATCAATTTTATATTCACGAAGGAATGGTTAATTTTCGAGGTAAAGTAGCTCCAAGTGCAAAGGGTTAAAGAAATATAATTTTTCAGCATTATATGGAATTCATGTAGTGTTAATATCCTTTTCCTTGAAATATCTCGAAACAAGAATAATTATGGGCACAGACATCGCGAGATAAATATACCACAAATCATCCCTTAAAAAGTAACTTGATCCCCCGTGAAGAAAGATTGCCTAATAAAAACGTCCATACCATCCCCGAAAGTATCATTTCTAAAACTAAAATTGCCACACAGAGTTGATCGCTGATAAAAATTGCCGTTTTTCCAGGAAAAGCCTGGAATCGGAGGGTGGGCACATATGGCGCGAGTACACCTACCGTAAGATTACCCCCTGCGACGCATGCGGCCAGGTGTTGCGGGGTCACAGTAGACAAGGCGTCAGGTGTCGTGGCTGCAAGGCAAACGCACACACCGATTGCATACACCTGGTGCAGCCGGCGATGTGCCCAAGTTTAGCACCGAAAAAAAGCGGTGGCATCCCACTTCTTCGACGACAGAAGACTCAGACTCAGGTCGACGAAGCGCCGACCTCAGAGCACAGTAAGTATGAACCCAATTGTGACCCCTCCGATGGGTTTTTGGTTTACTCGCCTCTTCGGGCGAGAACTTCTCTCTCTCTCTCTCTCTCTCTCTTTCTCTCTCTCTCTTCTATCTCTCTACTCTCTCACTCACTCTTTCTCTCTCTTTTTCTCTCTCGTCGTCGAGGATCATCGATGCTTTCGTTATTAATAGATAAACGGAAGTATTAAAATTAGCTAAAATAAACCGGGAGACGTTGAGGAAATGTTTGACATTTAATCTTGTCGTTTATAGTGTCAAATATATTTTTGTTTTGTCGTGTTTTAAGGTTTTGATGACGTCACAAACGTTTTTAATTGCTTCGCAAATGTTATTCTTTTCTCAAAGTCATTTTTTCCAAAGTGTTCAATAATCTGGAGGATTTATCGCGACTCGAGAAATTGTTTCGTCGTGGTTCGAACGATCCACAAGTGGTCGGTCGTCAAACATTTTTCTCGGGAACGTCGTCGGTGTTCGATGTGAATAATATTCAACGAAGTATATCGAGCAGAATTCGAGAGCACCGATCGATCCTTCGTACCGAGGAAAAAAAATAAAACGAAGCGTCTCCGGAGGAACAACTTTGCACGAAAGTTTCGTTCTATTCGCATCGCCGTGTATAACGATCGGCTTTTTGACTACATCCCCCCCGAACCCCCAAATCACCGCATCAATCGTCTCTCGATAAGGATAATCGATCGGGGATATATCACGAACCGCCCCTAGCCACCAGCCCGTCATCGAATTAACGATATAATCCGCACCAGGAAAAACGAATCGGATCGTTCCTCATCATCGCACCCCTTATACCTAAATGGAAGAGGCTGCAGAATAAGGTCTTTATCTCTGCCACGTGTCAACTCGATGATTTTTTTCGTCGGCCGGCGTCTCGGTTCTTGTTCGAGGTAACTGAAAATAATGATCGTTTCGAGCGAAGTACACTTTAGAATATTTCCTTCGCTCATTCTATCGTCTACGAGACAATAATCAAATCCTGAGTACATCGCACTGACTGAACATACATTTTCCGCATTTATTATTTCTCGATAGTATTTCGTGCAGTTGAATTTTCGATGAAACTTGAATTTGAAAGCTGAGAGTGAAGTGACCTTGCCGGAGTGCGACCATGACAGAGCCAAGGAGCTACCCTAATGGCCCCGGACACGGTGAACCGTCGCATGAATAACTTGTCTGAAGAGTGGGTAGGGGATGGGTTCTCCACTTCGAAAATTATTCGAAGGTCCTCGTCCCCGAATCACGCGGCCAGCATGTTATATGCTCTTAATCCTTTCAACATGATTTACTTCAATTGACGTCAGCACGTGTCCACCCTCCGAACGATCGATAGCAATTTCGTAACGTGTCCTGGTCACCACAGGCTGTGTCAGTCATTTCCTTGTCAATGATTTCTCACGGGGTGGTCTTGATATTCGCTGTATGTAAACAAATCAACTTCAGTGACCTTGAACAAATGACCTTGACGAGGCGCCAATGTGAACGAAGTCGAGACTGGTCCGTTGAACAACAAGTGTCTTCCAATCAGCATCCTTTCCACTGCTTCAGAACATTAAAACTTCATCGATAGAAACGAGCGTGGAGCCTCTTTTTTACGAACCTACTGTTAACAAATGAATTAACAGTGCTTGAATCATTCATACATTATTCATTCGTATCAGTAAACAAAGAAACCCACTCGCATAACTTCGCCGCGAAAGAAAGTAACTATCGAATGACACGGGAATAAATGAGAAATGGAAGGAACCGGCCATCGATGAATCATAAAAAAAACCGCAGGAAGGTGGATAATAAATGATATAATATAATAAATGAATGACCCAACCGAAGACACTTGCTGTCCAAGTGATCGTCTCGAACAAACAGTTGAGACTGAAGCAAAAGCCAAGAAAATGTAAAAGAAAAAGAATAAAAATTGAAGACACAACAGGAGATCGCTTCCTGTGATGTCTATCGTGTGCTTTCGCATTGCTGTCACTTTATCCCATGTGGCCAGACGTGGACGCCATATACCAGGTGCTGAAGCAGGCAGGCGAGATCCGTGGAAACTCGACAAACTCACCACCTACGCCTCCCACAGCAGATCATCCTCCCTCCGGTGCAGCACCTTCTTCAGCGAGGGCCTCCTCCCACCCTTGTTCCTCGTCCACCTCTGGTAAGGCACAGCACCAACTCCTCTTGACCTTGAAGCAGAACCTTCCCAACAATCATTGGGAGAGATAGTAGCCTGTACTCCTTTGCAATCGCCACTTGGAGAGCTGTTCGAGTGTGTCATCCTGTGCACAAGAAACTAGAATTGTACCTTTCGAGTCGTCCGTTCTGTAGATTCTCAGATTTCGTAGCTCCAGCTAGCAAAAGATCAGCTAGAAGTAGTTTCTCAGGGACAGAGAATGACTGGTTCCCTTTACGAAAGAATTAGTATTCTGTAACATTGTTTTTGTACTTGTATCTTTGGAATTAGAAATTGTACCGTAGGGGTTAAATAGATGACAGTGAATATTTGTCCACTGCAACCAAGCTGTGCTTCATAAAGTTTCACATTTGATAGATAAATAGGTGAAGTTACGCGAAAATTCTCGAAAGCTGTAGATTGCGTGCATTCTCCAAGTTTGTTGCAGCAGAAACTTCCTTGACGGCAGTTTCTGTAGATTTAAGTTGCTGAAGGAAGTTTTAGGTGCTCGGAAGCGCAGTTCGAAATATGAGTTTGATCGCTGCACGGATGGGAGACCATTGTTGTGGCTGGATAATATGGAAGCAACAGTTATATAGGACACTAATGGTAGTTGCAGTTTAGTTTAATTGACAAACTTTTGTGAATAGACGATAGAATTGGTTGCATGTTGATGGTAACTTGACCAGCGATCCGATACAAGATCGAAGCTTATTTTCACGTTTCTGCAAACTATTCTTTATATTTTATTATGTAAAAATGTTAAACGATTCGATCGAAGTTTGAGAACCTACAGATTGTTGAGTTTACTAAATCGCCTAGTTGTTTATCATTTTAAAAAATCGGAAAACCTTCTTTTGCACAGTATCGCAGTCTCTATAATTAATGTATGATTAAATTTAGAAAAATGTTTAATAGTAGATGTTGCTCTGTCTCGATTGCGAATTGTGAAATTATGTTTCCTTCGAATGCTAGAAAATAGCACAGCGTACTTGCCGATTTAGCATCTCGTAAAATTGTGTAGCTTTTAAAATAATTAGAAGAGGAGCAAGCGAAATAATTCAAACAGAGGAGATTGTTTAAGATCAGATTTATGTTCCAATTTTGTTGAAACAATTTGCAGCATCAAAAGCTGAGAACGCGCGTTATGGTCGAGTGTTTTTACAGCCCCATGTAAAAGCGCGAGGAAATCACCAAATGCACTCAGAAACAGGCTCCATTAATAATGCAACGGAAGAGTCACTGTTTTTCTGCTTCAAGATCCCATGTGACCCTGTTCTCTTTCTTTTATTTATTTTTAATCGGAAGAAGGAATGCTTGTCTTCTTCAGGGACATGACTCGTAATTTTCTATATATATACATATATATATACCTCTTTTTTCTTTTTTCTTCAATTGTCTCTCTGATCTTCTCTCTGGCTCTCTTCTTCTCCTGCTTCATCTTCATTCTTCCCCCTTTACCCATCGTTAATTTTTCTACCGTCTCGACTACCTGGGATAACTAATTTAATGAAGCGTGTATAGATCGACGGTGATCCACGATCGAGGGATCGAACTTCTCGTCATCTCATTCTCATATTAACATGAATCGTTCATGAAGGAAACAAATTCATTGAAACATTGACGAAGGGTGTTGAATCTCTTCAGAGTACCTCTAATTTCGAACATCGATTAATAACTTTATCTACTTCCTCGAATCGGAAAAGAAGTTCTCGATCGTAAGGTAACGTCGAAAAATAATTAGCGTTCTGGAAAATCTGCATTTGCTCGAGACGGGAAAGCATCGAGGCGCGGTGAATCGACTATCTTCTGAAGGATCTTCGTAAAGCCTCCTCCGAGGTGTCTCTAAGAGCCCACTCGGGGAGCTGAAGCCCTCAAAGACCCGCGATTAAAAATCGACAATCCGGAGTCCGCTATTGTGGCGGCCCACTCGAGGATAGAAAACGTTTTCCCACTTTTCCGCGAGTCTCTTCGCGCAAATGCTTTCTGCCTTCTCCCCCTTGACCGGTGTTAGGTCTCAGCAAAAATGGAAAAAAATTACAATTTCAGCAAATTCTTTAAAACGATTTGTTACTGTTGAAAAAATAAAGTTTTACTATTCTTGAGACCCAACACTGACCAACACCATCGTCTCAAAACCACAACAGAGCAACTCCAGTACGCATCAGCGACTAACAATTCGCCGAAACAATCGAATCGATTCCGAGCAACTCCAAAACCTAAGTGACCAAAGAAAAAAAAGAAAGACGAACCAAGACGGTCATCGGAGCGATCATGCACAAACATAAGAGCCCGGAAGAAGCCTACAGGAAGGCTGGCAAGCAAGCTGTCACTAAAGTGGAATTGCGCCAACTAACAAACACATACACACATACTTTCACACGCAAAATAACAGAGCCGTCTAACTCGATCGCTTCGAGAGAGAGAAAGCCGGCTTCGAGCTTATGCGAGCTTTACACGCATCAAAGAGTCACCGTGGAATTGTTTCAATTCCATTGAGCAGGAAGAGGCAGCGGCGGATCGATGTCCGGAACCAGGCCGTTCGGGCAACCGTTGGTGTTGATGACCCAGGAGACGCCATCGGTCTCGTCGCCGAAGCTTCTGGTGCCTACTTTTCGCAGTGGCAACCGAAAACGATGACCCGTCAAGTGGAATTGCACCTGGAAATCTCTCGCAATTCCTCAAGTGTTCGCAATCGAAAAAAATTCGTGATCGTAGAAACTGACACAGTCGATCGATAGAATAATTTTGATCGGTTTCATGGTGCTCAAGTATCCTTCGTGTAACACGGAATTGCCGAATCGAATTGGAATTGCGGAGTCTGAACCGAACGAAAAGAGAAAGGATTGTTCATGACTGTTACACGGAAAATAGAATCAATGGAGTTTCTGGGGAATGAGAGGTGGAGTTGCCGAAGTTGTTCTACTGTGATGCTATATTATTTTACTCTTGGAGCTATATAGTCTGTCCACCCTTCCCCGCGAATGATTTCTTATTCTACCGAGTGTACGTACTAGGAATACTGCGAAGAGAATTTGGAGTTGCGAGTTGCGAGTTGCGAGGGCTCGCGTACAAACATTTTTCACGCTATTTCCCATCAACGTATGTTGCTGCAATCGGTAGACCATGGAATTGCCACTTTATTTTACATTTATTTAGTCGCTGTTGACAACAAGCTTGGAATTGATTCCAATCACTTGTACTTGTCTGTCCGGGACGACTAGTTGGAAACTAGTTTGAAAGAATCGATTTGGAATTGCTGAATTATAGAATACCACATTATATTTCACATTTTGCCAATGAATTCTCGAGAAATTCTTGAATTCAGCATGACCAAATTACAAAACGAAAAAAAAAAGAAAAACAAATACCCGAAGTTCCTAAAGCGGTGAAATTGTTTGCAGGACTTTTATTTATTACGTACAGGTTGTTTCAAAAAAGACTATGCCGTAAAGGTAAGGATGCCCCAATATATTATCAAAGTTGCGAATAATCCGCGAAATGCAAATTACAATTAAAAGGTTACTTAATCAATTCTTGCGAATGACACACAGTAACGGTGATACGTATCCGACAGAGCGAAATTTGCATTCGGATTATTTTTAACGTTCCATTAAACAAACAGAGCTGCTCGATATTCCCACCGCATAGTTTCTTTTGAAACGAGACTGCTCCGGAGTTTTATCGAATTTCGGATTGTTGGAAAGTATTCGATTGGTTCGTGATTAATTGCGAGAGAAGGGAGAACGTGTTTTTGAGAAACAACAAGAAGAAAAAAGTATCTTTCCTCTCGAAACGAACGCTCATCTTTGCGACTCGGACACACGTCGAGTTGTGGATAAACGATTTGTCTTGTTTCCTCGTTAATAAACAAATAAATGCGCTTGTATCCCTTTGATTCGCCGATTGTCGACTTGTCAAATTTACTTGGAAAAATGTAGATTGATCGAAGGAGGAAAAAAAATGAAGGGGGGTAAAGCCCGTGGAAAGCCGTCGGTGTTTGTAGTAACACGAAATCCGCAGATCAAAAAGCGAACGAAATCCCACCGAAGAGAAGGAAAAAACAGAAAGACCTGAAAGCATCACAGAGATCCCGTGTAAATATTGTAAATAAAATCTTGTATTCTTCTGCAACCTCCTGCTGTCACTTCTTCTCGCGCGAGTCGTGTCCCATATTTATCTCTCTGTCTCTCTCTGTCTCTCTGTACATATATACATACACATATATTTTTTGGTTCTTTGTTCAGCAAAAAAGAAACGATATAGAAGGAGTACAGTGACGCTTTGTAAAATTCTCTATCTCTCTGTGAATTCCCGGCATTGGTCGAATTTTGTCGCCTGAAAAAGAAACGTTTCTGTGTGCATTCATGGTGTTTGACCGTGTCTATGGTGTCCTTTGTTTCGTGATACGTGTCCCTCCAGCCTCGACGTTGACGCCACCGAAGCCGATCTCGTCGACGAACAATCGAGAAATGAAGAAACGTCGTGGTGTTCTTCTACGGTAGAGACTTTCGCGTAACGCGACTAGAAATTTATTTGGAAAAGACTGTATATATGTATCGTATATTGCAGAAAGTGTACAAGTACACGTTCCGTCACAGAAGATACAGATACACGGTAATTTTAAACAATTTTTCATCGCGTTACACGGCAGTCTACTGTTTTTCATTTCAGTCGTTGAGTCGTGTACCTCCCCCGTTTCTCTTTTTGCGCACAACGTTCACTTGCTTTGTCTGATCGCACTACTAACAATCGAGCTTTGTGTACCTTCTGCTCTGTTGTAACGACTGTCGCGTGTAAGGGTGCCATGAACATCACCGACACGGTTTCCATCGACTCCAGATTTGACCGGCAACGATTTTGATAGACAACGTACAGTATTTTATCCATATAAGTCCCCAGCACAGGTCTGCCGAGGGACATTTATGCGCCAGGGACAGTATTCTTTGACTTTTGCTGAACGTAGAGAAGGACAGCCGAGCTCGAGAATCCTCGGTCACCGAGTAATGTAAACATAGCTAATCCAAATTTCCAACTTCTTTATTTTTCATTATTTTTTATGGGACTTCGATAACCATATTTCTAGCATTTTTCTAATTAAGATCATACCAAATATGATATAATTTCGATGATATTTACTTGTGCAATAGACAATTAAAGTTTCGTCCGCGAAGAAGGATAACGTATGAGAAACGCAGAGAGACGCAGAGAGTCTCAGTCGGCGACACATTTGAAAGGCTCGCCGGCGACTGTTTATTACACAAGTAAATATCATAAGAATTATATCATATTTGCTATGTATTTTATTAGAATCGAAGTCCCATCAAAAAATAATGGAAAATAGAGAAGCTGGAAATATTAATTAGGCGGGCTCATCGATATATCCAAGCCGCATGGTGTCATGGTGTCTAAGACATTTACAGGTCAGACTTTTGGGACATTTATGGATAAAATATTGTATTTGATCGACAACGAATCTAAAACCGTTGTCGGTCAAACCTGGAGTCGGTGAAACGTTGTCGGGGAAAGTATCGTTGATTTCCATGGGAACCCTCGTGTTACAATACTCGTTGATGAACGCCACACAGTGAGTAGCCGTTGGTTTGCTGGAGATCCTCTCTTTTTGCTTGACCTGATCTAAGACACACGTGAATGTGTTTCCGCTGTGACTAACAAGAAAAAAACCGGCTTGAAACAAAAAAGAAATAAAATTCAAATGGCGTCAACGTCGAGCAACAATCGAGTCTCAAACGCTAACTTGTTATCGTCGATAATTATGGCACATGAAGCGCCGCATAGCCCGCAACGTAGACGAGAGAGGCTTAACCTGAGGATGAAGAGCCTCAGCCTGGATTCCCCGGAAGGCACCGCGCACGTTCGCCACCGTTCGAGGGATTACTATACCGGCGGCCAGAGGGAATCCACGCCGCCCAGACACTCCGACAGTGGCAGCATCAACAGATTGTGTAAGTAAACTACATAGTTAAACTGTGCATGCAACTTGAATCGTTTCAGAGGTACCGCCAAGGATCGGGAACGTTTAACTGGCCCGGCCTGCATCCCGGAAATCTGTAAAATTCATAATCATTGCATATTTATGGTCTGTGCAGCTTCTTGGTACACTCGGTGCATTCAACTCGATAAACGCGGCATAAAATCGGTAATTTTATGCTTGCGGATTTTCTGAAAGATTTTCTAAAAGTCGTGTGAATGTTCGTGAATGTTTTGTTAATTGTTTTGTCTAGCAGAAGAAATAGGAATCCAATAAAACGTCCATTCGGTTTGGAGGCATTTAAAATAGATCGGCTAAGAATAAATAAATTGTTTGTTATTTGGTGGATCGTGTTCGAAACGATATCATGACTTAAAAACGGTGTTGCAGCTCCATGTAGTCCAGGCCAAGGTCACGGGATTCACAAGCACATAAGAGGGACCACCAGGATGTCAAGCATGGAATTACCGGACGAGAACGAGAAATCCTATTCCTCGGCAAGCACTTCGCCGTGCCCATCGCCGCATACTAACAATCAGAATCACACGAATCTGCCGGGGAAACGTGTCCCGCCACCCAACAACCTCTACGTAGCCCTCTACAACTTCGACGCGCGTCACCGGGACGAATTGGATTTAAAGTAAACATTGAACAGGAACTGTATTACTTAGAACCCGAACTGCGACACACATCTCCCGGAGACTGATATCCTTAAAAACTAACCCTTTGACCAACCACCTCCTCCTTCTCCTTTTTTGATTCTGGTTATTTGATTGTACACGTGTTATACTTTTTGTTACATTGCTAATGCCGGCGTTGTTGCAATGTTTTTGTAGGGCTGGTTATAAAATAACAGTGATCGACAAATCAGAAAGGGATTGGTGGAAAGGCAAATGCTTGGGTGGACGAGTCGGTTACTTCCCGAGTGCGTACGTCATGAGAGTGGAGTCTGGACAGAAGACTCTTCAGGTCACGCGTAACCTACAGCTTACCGATCAGATCACACTATTGCGTGATCAGGTATTAATCATTTTTACAGTCCAAAGAAACAATGTTTAACATCTTTATTTCTTTCTTTCTCTCTCTTTCTCTCTCTTTCTCTCTCTCTCTCTCTCTCTCTCTCTCTCTCTCTCTCTCTTTGTCTCTGGTCAGATATCCGCATTTGTAAACCTTGTTAAACAACCTTGCTTTTCATTTTCTTTTTATGTCTTCATTTCATCTGCTTCCTTTTCAAACCTCACGATTTTCAGCTAGATTTCTGAACAAGTCCTCTAACTACTCTTTCATCCCGTCGGTCTCATTCCAACTCTTCTCTGCTACGCGCACCATTATAACGACTGCTTCCAGTCACTCTCACCTTAATTTAAGACTTTCTTTGTTACGATTCTCTTTGTTCCTTGAGAAATCAACTCGGTAGTCTTACCTCTATCCTCTCGCAGAACCAACTCATCAGCTCGAAACCCTAATCCGTCCCACGTTTCCGATTCTTTGAGGGCTCAGACTAGACCTAGCTCTTGCGAGCACTCGACTCCTGCGTTACTACTCGAAATGCACCATCTTGTACTTCTTGCTTTCATACATTCCCGTCCATAAGTCAAGCAGACGATTTTTTGTTGTCAAAGGACCTGTATTATGAAATGAAAATGGCACCTACTAATTTGATTAATAATTTGCGATTCCCATTGCAGATCGTGATCCAGGTAGGCGAGGAAGTGGACGGCGTAGCAATGGTGCGTTGCGCGGCGGACGTTCGTTCGGCTGATCACACAGGCAAGGAGGGCGAGGTCCTTTACAGGGAGACCCTTTGCCCTTTGAAATACCTGCAAGAGGTGTGACAACAGCCTCGGCAGGGTGGCCACCCTGCGGGCGAGCGTCAGAGTCGTGCATACCCACGCGACCGATTCTCCGCTTCAGCGCGTCGAAACGTGGCCGAGAAGTACTACGACTGTCTGCAGTGTGCAGAGCAGTGTCATCACGCGACGAGCAACGTCGTCACTAGCAACAACATCATAATCAATAACAACAATACGAACAGCACGAACAACAACGTGAAGCAATCGCAGAAAATCACGAAGCCTAGCACCAACAGCCTGGTTCCGAAAAATGGGACGAACAACTACCGAGCAACTAGCCTGAATAGTTCCTCGACGAACAAAGAGAACACCAAGATCCTGTCGCGCCTGAACGACACCAGGTTGCCGAAGAATTCCAAGATTTCGAGCCAGTCGAAATCCCTGAAGAATCAACCATTGTTGTTGACTCCCGTGAAGAAAAGGTCCTCTCTAGCTCGTCCAGTACGCGTCCACGACTCGTTCTCTCAGCCGAAGAAGCTGATGCCGATGAACTACGCGTTCCAGAGTCTTCAGAAGAGAGAAATGAACGAGTCGACGTACGAGGACGACGAACAAGAAGAGACCAACTTGCCTATCAGGCTCAGGCTCGTCCAGATGTTCGAGCTAACCCTGCCGCAGACCAAGAAGAGGAGGAGGAAGAAGTCGATGAGGCTGATGAAGCAGCAGCAGCAGAGCAGACACGTTTGCAAGGACACCGAGAGGCTGCTGCGCGTACTCAGCGTTAACAATGTGGACCAAGATAATAGGTACAACGTTTCACGGTGTTCTGTCATGTAAAGACTATGGTAGCTGGTCGCTGGAAGTCGCAGACCGGTGCTCCGCCGAGCCAGGGCTGGTGATTGGGGCTGACGATGATCGATCCTTATTCATTTCGAACGCTATTCGCTATTTTAAATTGCACCATCTTCGAATGGCGTTCGCAGTGATCCAGGATGATCCGAGGCTGTACGATCGAGTCAGTTGACTCAGCCGATGCTCTCGGCAAGAGATGGCGACTGCGAGTCAGACTCGAAGAGAATATTGCGCGACCTGTGTTCTCTTTTTATACTTAGGAACATTTCACGCGAAGAAAAGCTTCGACGAGTGCATCGAACGGAGTGTCGAAGAGTTCAGGAATTTGTTAACGGGACACGAGTTTATCAGCTGAACTGTGACACAGGTCGATGTGTCAACGCTTGCGCTTTCTCTTCCGCAACATCCTTTTATCTTCTCTTCGAGAAATGATTGTTTGAATGATTTAAACACATGCGGCAGAGACAGTGCGAGCAACTCTGCACGAATCGCTCAGTGCTAATTCGAAGCCCTCGCTCGAGCATCTGTTCCGAGATCTAATCGGGTAGACTCGAACGACAGTATCCTGGTCGAAGGAGACTACGAGAACACGCGTTCCATTTTGTGGAAGGCCTGTTCCATTAAACAGTAAGGAAGTTCTTCGTTCAATGTGACTCGAGTCGTTAGTGCTATCGCTTGTTGAGTTTCGAGGAACTCGCCTCTGCTGACAGAGGGATGGGTGTTTGTATCGTTTTTAAGCTAAATAGAGGCTGGGAGTATTTATGATAACATGCTGGGCGGAAAAAGAAGAGAAGGAACATACAAAGGAAGCGTTGTTAAACGGACTCGCGAATAATCGGAGTATTTAATCTCGATGTACGAAAAAAGAATTGATGTTCAAGCCCCGCAGAGAAACAGGGGCTTCATTCGATGGTTGTTTGTTTCTTGTTTGCGCCGGCACGCAGCCAATCGTGTACACGTGTGCGTTTTTTGAATCGTTCGATATTGTTTCGCGATGATCGTTGTACTATGTTTTCTGTTAACCAGTAAGTTTCAGTTTCTCGTTCTTTATCTTTCTTTTTCAGACCTTTTTTTTGTTACACGGCTCGTAAGCGGTTAACGATCGTTACTAATATAATTAAGAGTTCTTAAGGATCAAATAAGAAATTGAAACATAACGCGAGCTTGATCGGAGCCCGATCAACGACGAACCATTTGATACAAAAGATTTCGAAGGAATTCGATCTCGTGCACGCAGTGCGAGACGTTTAGAACCAATAGAGGCCCCCTTTCACTCAGAATCTTCCAAATTTCATCCCCCACCTCAGCTGTAACGTTCTCGAATATCGTTTCCAGCATTCAGAACACTGCTAATACTCTTTCGATTTTTCTTACAGTGAATCATTTCATTTCGTCCGTTTTCTTTTTGTAAAGATATCAAGGAGATTTACAAATACACTTCGAGAAGCATCGTTTCGTTCTCGTCCTCGGTTTGAACATATTATAATTGCCGAACCGAATTAAAGGAAATGCAACCAAGGATTCTAACGTTTACACGCTTGCATTTTTACAACTAATTCCGTCCCCGAATGATGAACTTTCAACCCGCACGAATTCGCATTTAATTTTTCAACCAGAAACATCTTCGTCTGCGTTGCCTGTTCGGAGAAACTAAACGAGAAAATTTCTATCGGAGAGAATGTTTCGTTGTACAAAATTGATTGAAGTTGTGAAGTGACTAGATTTATAAAAAAACGTTTCAGAGGAAATTATTATACTGAGAAAATGTTATCGACGGCTGAGAATTCAATCGCTGCGAGCATTGACGAGATCCTCTGATTATATTCGCCATTTCATCGACGCTCACCCAAAACGGTCGCACGGAAATGATTTTTACGCATTGCCTTTACCTCGCGAGAAAAGGAGAGATAATAGAGAGATAGAGAGAGAGGAGAGAGAGAGAAAAGGAACTGATCTGTCCCGCTCGCAGCGATTCGATCGTCAGTCGCCACTATATTTAATGATGCCATATTTTATCTCAAAGTTGACCAATCGCGCGATTTGCATTTACTTGATGTGCATTTACGAGTGCAGACCGTTCTCGAGAGGACATTGTTTGTCGATACTCGAACGGCGAAACATAGATACGATTGTCTGGAAAATTGGCAGGAGAACCTTTTTCTGGTTCCCTTTCTTTTCGCAGAGCTATATGCGTGTGTCCTCAAGAGCCTAATCTGCTGACCTGCATCGTTGAACCTCAGAAGTATATATATACATATAATAGTCGACGTTGAAGGTTTTCATTCCAGTGTCCCTCCACCTCCCAGAAAATTGATCACACGCTAGAGCGGCTAGAGGATATTTTTCTGGGATAGTAAATCCTTTCGTTGGACCGTTGTGGATGAAATCGACAAAGAGAAAACAGCAACCAGACACGTTTCTTCCTAAAAGGGCCCACTATAAAGACGAGTATAGGTTTCTCGAGGGAGCCGTTCCCCCACACAGTATATTCTCACTCATAGAATGAAAGTCACAAGCAGAGATACATATATATATATATATACATATATATAACTCCGTACTTATTTTTTCACTATTCGGCTCCGGGGTACGCTCGTAAAATGACGAGCTCTCCCGTCAGACGCGCCTGATAACATGCTTTCAATAACCGTAATCTCGTCGAGTGTGTCGTGTTCCTGTTTAGAATCCTTCGATTGTCCTCGAGATAGAATCCTATCTCCAGCCGAACTCGTTCGCGAAACTCAGGATACACAACGCAATTTCAACGAGCCTATTTCTTCGGAAGTGTTCCACTTCTAGCACGCGGAACCGGTGTGGGAAATGCAGGCATTCAACTTTACCCTGTCAACGTTCATTCTTTTCTTCCACCGTACCACCTACATATTTCCTTTCAATACGATACACGTCCCATGTACATAATTGCTCGTTTCCTCAAGTTTCGGGTCCCACCGGATTTCTAGCTGTCTACAATTGTCCCATTATCCTGAATCGTTCTGGACAGCCTAGGATTCCCACGTATTTCAGGAAATTGAAGGAGTTCGTTACCCTAATCTTCAGGAAATCTGCGGAAACCTGAATAGTTCGGATACTGCAAACACGGGAAATTATTTTTCATCGTGGCTCCGTCATATCCGAAATGTTTGGCGCCGTAAAAATATTTCAGGACATCCCACTCGGTACCGAGAGCGCTACTCTTCGAGCCAACGAGGTTGCTGATGCTCGATTCACTTTTTCTACGTGTTTCTCCTGATTCGAAAACCGGTCTTTTTACCTGTAACAATCGGTTCGACCATGTCGATACAAGAAGTTCATGCCCGTCTGTAAAATACCGTGCGAGAAATTCTAGTTTTTTTCCTGTCGATAGCTCCGTAGTCTTTCGACTCCCCAGACTTGTGAACGAGTTTGCACGAACAATTTGGCCGAGGACCGAGTGTCAGCGTAACATTAGGATTAAGTATCAGGGATAACGATTGTGTTATTGTACGTTGTAACGCTACACATATTATATTTCATTATATTAAATACCGTAATGTAATGAGTGCCCTACCCTCCCCCCGCCCCTGTTGAAGTGTATATCGAATTATTAACTGTACTATAGTGTGTAAGCTATTCCAACTACCATGCCCAGTATTTTCTAAGTATTATGATTATGCAGCGGGGATGTGTTCGTGTTTGTTGTTGCGACTCTTTCGTGGCCTGCTGTTTCGCTGAATTATCGTACGCTACCCTACAACTGTACAAGAAAACGTGTGGAAGTACCAGGGTACGTTATACTTAAAAGCCAAGAACAGGCGTGGTTGATGAGCATGTAAAACCCCCACTACCAAGTAATGCGAATAGCGGTTCGGTAGTGGGGGTAGTATGCTAATTTGGAGGTGGAAAAGGTTCTTAGGGACCTGGGCGGTGGGGGTTTAGTTGGTACATGCGATAGACTGTGTTAAAGCCAATGATAATCCCCCGATTCCATCCGAGGGGGGAGCCGTGACACTACCCTCACATCACTACCCTCCCCAATCGTCACCGTAGGGGAGGGTGTCCATAAGAGGATTCCCCCACCGCCCTTAAACGAAAAAAAGGGTAATTTACACTTTACTTTAAGTAGAACAAAATTCTTCAACAATTCGGTAATGTCTCTCCCGTTTATCAGTTGTTCACAACGATTAGATACTCTCGCGCATAAAGCAGCAGTCTCGAAAGAAGTGACAGAGGTGAATAAAATGCATGATAACGAACGGATGCTGTAGTTCTTCGCCGAACCAATGCGCGCACGAGTGTTTGGTGAATTGTTGTTGTTGTTGTTAAGAAACCATTGTGAGTTCGATTGAAGCACCTTCGTCGATGGGATATATACTTTGAATGGGGAGGACAGAGCGTGGCAGACAGAACTGATTGTACACAAACAGATTTCAGAACAGTTTCATTTCTATGTAATAAGAGTGGCTGCGGATTAGCTGTGTCTCGTGTGCCATATAACTCCTAACGTTTGATATATTTACCAAGTTTAGTCGATTTACAAGGAAACCTTTCGTACACACCCGAGCAAATGTGTTTAACCAAATTCATAGACTGCACGAAATATATTATCTATAAATACAGCTGGGCTCCCTTTACTGAACCAGCCCCCTGAAAGCACCTCCGAATCAAGAAAGACGACAGAATTTGAAAAAAGTAAAACACTTTTATTCGCGCGTATACCGTCGTCCATACATCACATTTTATTTACTCTTCCTGTGAATACAAAAAATAGGAAATATAAACACAGTTAGATCCTGAAGAGAGTGAGAGAGCTGTCCAGGAGTAAGTAAAACGTGCAGGAGATTCCCTTTCGACTCTTCTCGGCATTCATCCTCAGTCTCTGGTAATTAGATAGCGGATCTTTATGCAAAATCAACGTTCTTCTTTCTTAGTGTGTTCAACAGGTTGAAAGCAATAGAAGAGTGGCATTCAAATAATGTTTTTACTGTTCGAAATTACACCTACTCGTTGTGATAAATCTCGCCATAAAGTCCGCTGTCTACTGATCATTTACAGCTTGTACTTAGCACCCCTGATGATGGGGTACTTGTCGCCAGTGCAGATGCCCCTGAAGTCGTCCAACGACAGATCGTAAATAGCAACGCCGCCGAGACCTTTGGCCTTGGCGTAAGCAGCTTTGTTTCCAGCCGTGTCAGGGTTCTCGTAACCAACCCAGATGCCATCCGCACCGGTGTCCGCGTCGTAAGCCTGGAAGGCGTAGCTGCCGTACTTCTTGGATGGGTCGTTGACGAATCTCAGACGACCCACAGCACTCTCGGTTAACCTGGTGCACACTTCAGCGTAAGAGAGAACTCCCGGAATGCCTGTGTGCGGCCCTTCAGCTCCTGCTCCATCGGCAACGATGGGTGGCACGCCTGATATCTGGCTGTCGGAAGTCAGCTTCCACGTTCTAGCGAACGTGGGGATTCCCACGACGATCTTCGTGCCAGGCGTACCATTGTCGAGCCAGTACCTTGAAGTAGAATTCATACTTTACGGATATTTTTGGCTTGTAACCTAAGGCAGTTACATTTCCGAAGATTCGAAGGAACGAAGCAGTGGCGCACCCAGGATTTAATTTTGGGTGGGGAACGAGTTGAATAAAATATCACAGCACTATTGTTTGTAAACAGAAAAAATCGACCGCGGGAGCACCAATACTACTGATACGTATACGGCGACAGACGCGCAACAATAGGCAGAATTCAATTCAGTGTCTAGTATTAGTAGTTTTTGCAAATATGTCGGAACCTACGTGAGGTATGCCTTATATGTATAGGGAATAACTGTTCAAAATGTTTAGTTTTACATATAACATATTCAACAATCATCGAAATCGGAGAGGAAGTAGCTATTCTACAGTTTAGCTAATTTTCCAGGGTTTTGTTTCCTTTTTCATGCACCCCACTGGGTGCGCCATTGGACCGAAGTAAAGTCTCGGAAATTCGAGGCTTCAAAATCTTCGACCTTCTAAGAAAAGTAACAGCCCTGCTTGTAACCCGGGGGAAACGGTTTTTACGGAGCTCTAACTGATCAGCGGACGTGGTTCAAGTTACGTTGAATGATTTTACAAATCGTGTTCTCACCTAGCTGTGGCGTCGACATTGTCCTGAGGAACACGTCCGTAGCTCTCATAGATGGGTGCAGGGTAGTCACCTTCCTGGGGGTTGCGTTCAGGTGTTTTCTGATCGAAAGTGAAGAGGTGAACGGTGTCAATATTCGGCGCCAACAGTCTGGGATCGTAGTAAACTGAAAAAATCAATTACAATTACGGTCGATCCAATTGCAATTTAATTTCTTCCCTTGATCTCATAATTCCCGTCAGCTGTGTGTGTGCACTTGTGTTTAAATAAACGCAAAGAAAACCATCCGCACGGGTTGTTTACAATTCATTTTCCAGCGAAATCACGCGTCCCGGTGATCCCGGGGTCCAGTTCGGTGTTTGGAGAACGTGACATTGATTGCAAGCCAGTTTACACGCGCGCACACTGATAAAGCAGCGTTTATAGTGCTGATCGAAGCACCTGTGTCCCTGGCACGTTCCAAATTTTACGGGAAAGATAGCCTCGGCATTTCAATCAGGAAAGCGAGACGAACACGAATGGTAAGAGTTGAACCAACGAATAAATCAAGAATAAGGAATTTTGAGAAGAATGTGGAACGTTCACAGCTACGGCATTGATACAGACCACTGCTGTTAACATGGGGCAAGACGGAGATGGTCAGATCCTTGAATTTGGGTCTGAGTTGAGCCTTCAGGTCACGGACCAAGATCGTGAAACCATCGCGGTGCTCCTGTTCCTTCTCGTCCTTGAACTTTCCGTATCCAAACGTCTTCTTAACTCCGTGCCACAAGGAACCAAGGGTGCTGCGTTGCTTCTTTACCTTGACCGGTGGGAACTGCCAGGCCAGATCAATGCCATCGAAGTCGTATTCGACGAGCAGTCTCAGCACGGAGTTGATAAACTTCGACCTCGCCTCAGATGTCTCTGTCTGCGAATCGGTGGAATAAAGTCTGATGGATTGTACACATTTATCGCAAACAAAAATGAACAGATCAAATGGAAAACGGACGTTACTAATTGTGTTGTAATATACAGGGCGTATCAAAATTTCTTCGGTAATTATTTACTTTAAAGGCTTCCTCATCGATTTTGATGACCTTGAATTATGTTGTCAAGGTCATCATTCTGAACAACTTTTCCCTATAGATGTTACCGCCGCTCAGTTTTAGTTTTCGAGATATTCGCAAAAAACTATTACTACTACTATATTGAACTTCCTCTCTTGGATTTTCGTATATCAATATAGGTGATTGTTTAACGGCGTTTCTAACCAAACACAAAATTAATAACACAGGTATACAATATACAGCATATACATAAAGGGATTTTCGTATGTGTGGTCGGGACGGCCTGACGTCGATCCTCTCCGCCCTCTTTACGACCCAAACACAACTCGTCCTGATCGCATAACTTTTGCATTGCAGCTGTAATCCGGAATTTGAACTGCTAAGGAAAAAATCATACGAATAGAATGAGTTGTGGTTAGGTTAGGTTTAATTTGAAATTGTGGCAAAAATTATGCGATCAGAATGAGTTGTGGTTAGGTCGTAGAGGGGACCGAGAGGGTCGGCCAACAGGCCGGCCCGACCACGCATACGAAAATCCAGGAGTAGTGTTTCAAAATTGAAATCTCACCCCATAGTAACATTTACAGTTGGCCAACGGTTGGGAGTTTCTTGGGGAATGGTTAGTGGTTTTATCGACAAATCCCCAACGTAGGGCCAACGACGAATACCAAACGTTGGGCCTACAGATATTATACTTGGGGAATTAACGTGGAATTTACAACGATTATAATACTACATTGGCCCAATGAAAATCTGCCAACATTTACATATTTCGTCTAACAGACGCCAAAAGTGTTGCTACAACCAAAAATAAGTTATATTCGAAATTAATTTTTTTCGTATTTCTACATATACTTAAAATTTGTATTTTTACGCGATAGTTGATCTACTAAAGTTTTATTGCGAGCAGTCTTGGAATTTTTTAATTTCTTTAATTTTTCCATTTTCCAAGGGAAAATCGTAATCGTAGCATCTACAAACAATCATTTGTAGGTTCAGCGATAGGGCATGAGTACTTACTACGCGAATGGATCCGGGTTCAATTCCAACGTGGGTATTATTTTAGTTTTTTCCTTTTTTTCCCAAAATTTTACTGTGAAAATACATTTTTAATATGTATATTATTTATAATATACCATAAAAATAACTATGAAAGAGAAAATCAGAATGTGGGCTTTGTAGGTTCGTTTTATAGTACCGTTGGCTTTAGGTTGGGCGTGATCGTTGGCCCAATGTTAGCCCTAACTGTTAGCCCAACTGCAAAAAAGAGTGACGTCTCTAACGGTTGTTTAACGCATACCGCCAATGGTGGCCCAACAAAACGCCAACCATAAATGTTACTAGGGCCGTATACATGTATGACCAGAATAAGACCCTGTTTTCTCTCTTACCTCCGCACCGTGTTTAGAAGGAAAATGTAAACAAACTCCGCGCCAAGACAAGCTTACGTAGCCACGGAACGTGCAGAAATACGAAAAATTTAATACAGTATTAGTAATAGTTTTTTGCGAATATCTCTAAATCTAAAATCGATCGGGGGTAACACGTATAGGAAAAAGTTGTTCAGAATGATGACCTGGACAACATACTTCAAGGTCATCAAAATCGGTGAGGAAGCTCCTAAAGTAAATAATTACCATTTCTTCAACATCCGGAAATTGGAAACTTTTGAAATTTTTATTAGCAGAAAACACAGACCAATCAGAGCTCGATCTAATTGACAGTTACTTTAAATGAAATCGTGAACCTCCAATTTCTGGATGTTGAAGGAATTTTTAGACACCCTGTATATCACTAGACAGTGGATTCGATGTGTTTACGGGAAAAATGAGACAACTTAAAAACTATTTTGCATATAAATCCGCAGTGTAGTCGTAACACACGAAAGAATGTTTTAGTAGAAATACTTACTGCGACGAGGTACTCGTGAGTGTCCTCCGGAGGGTCAGCGTTGCCACCAATGCTGAGGTAAACCTTCAGGTCTGGGAAGGCTTTCTTCAGCTGGGGAACAAGCCTGTAGTAGGCGTAGCCAGCACCGGTGTCAAGGTTCGGGTTCAAGGAGACAACTTCGAACTTGTCAGACGTGATCCCTGCGAATCCGTAGATCAGGTGGGTGCAGAGGGAGAGTGCTGGTCGAACGTCGTCCAGCTGGAACTTTCCTGGACCTGAAATCATTCAGAGAACTACGTAATGTTTTTTTTTCTTTTTGATGTTTCTTTTTTACAACACAATTGAGGTTCGAGAAAGTTTACCTAATCTTTCAAACGCCGTGCTGTTCCAGAAGCACACCACCTTGTTGTGTTCATGGGTATCAACGCTGAGAACTGATTGAATACAGAACGCCGCGATTGCGGCAAGAATGAACGCCTTCATTGTCACAGACTGGTCCTGGAAAAATGCACAGTATTCTATTTCAATGTTCACTACGCTTCTACATATCGATTTATCCAAGAAAGTTGATACAGGTGAAATAAAATAAATGAAGAATCTTTTATTTGATATTAAAATATTAAAAAAGACTTCAGCTCTACTTCTACTTTTTGTGCAACGTATGATCTACAGTTTAATTTAGAGGAATTTGTGTAATTATTTAATTTTGAAAATAGTTTTCAAAGGGATTCCCAAGCTTGTACTTTTTTATTTTATTATACAATTAATGTTAAACGTCTGTATACTGTCACAGGCACTGGTGTTACTGCAGTGATGAAACGAGCGTGTTAGAACGTAAAAGCAGCGAGGTCTTACCGTTCAGAAAGGAAGAAGCAGACTGTCTGGAACAATTTCTTCGGCAGAGACTTTGATACCTTGGCCTGATCTCTGACTAAGTAGTGGGAGACATGTAGATCTTACGTCACCGCCACGATCTTTCGAATACAGTTTATCTCGATGCAAGCGTTGGATTCCTGTTGACACCGAGGTTCGAGAACCGAAGGCCAGGGGTCCGAAAAGTTTCTCGGAACGTCCGATTGAAAAATCACTCGGCGCTGTATGATCGACGATCAAGGATTGTTTGGAACCTTGGATCTCTTATCGACTTGACGAGAATCTATTTCTTTTACTGCCACCGTTAGACCAACTTCGGCTCGTCGATCGTTTAATTCTATTTAATTCTATTAAGAAATACAACACTTTAGAAAGTCAGTCTATAAAGAATTTTAGTGACACAGCTGTACAACGGACATACGTGGCACTGTGTTTGCACAGTTTTTCTTCTATCATCGGTCCGATTGGCGGCATTGTAAATATAAATATTGGAAGACGGACAACTCGAGAACGCAGTTTCTATCCGGGCTTGTTTACATCGATCATGTACTATCTAACGTTATATTCCACTGAACTATCGGAATGCCAATAAGTCTGCGTTAATTTGTCGAAGCCAAGACGCAACCTTTCACTCGGGTTATCGCGGTTGCGTCGATCTTCGTCACAAGATTCACTGTTTTACTGAAACCTCATTCGTCTTGTGTAATTATTCAGCAGAACGTCCACACGTAAACTTTCTCAAATTGCTAATCAATCTTTTCCTAAAATATTGACGCAAAAAAAGAACAATTTTACATAATTTTACCAGTTTGCATAATTATATGATCAATTTTGCGTCGAAAGTCTGAGCACAAAACATAATAATTTATTATCAACTAGCTGATCCGACAGACGTTGTCCTGTTCAAATTTCAATTGAAAAAGCACCTTCATTTTCTCCCTAATTTTCCATTTTGCCGGGCAACTTTTCCCATTTTAAATCGATCCTACCAACGAACAACATTTAATTTTTATTTATATAGATTTCGTGCCAAGACATTATTATTATTCTTCCATGAAATTCAATTAATTTTCACTGTCGATCCATTTATTTATTTATTCCTAATAGTATTGTTACATGTACATGTGAGTAAGGTAAGATAAGGAAAACTGAGCAAGAAGAATAATGATTATTCAATCATCTTCGGACGTCGAGACAATTTTCTAGCAACTTCTATCGCCATTTTCCTCCTCTGCGTTGTTGACAATTTTCCTATACATACTCTGTCATGTCACGTTATAGTGATTTATAATTTTCGCGTACTGACAAAACACTGCATCTATATACACCGGACATTGAAAAACATTTACGAATTTACCGAAAAGATAGTTTCGACTACATCCAATTGAAAGTTTGATAGCGACATGATTAACAAGCTACGTTCTTCAGGATCTTGACAAATATAGTGAGATGAGGATAATGAGTTTTTTGCGAAATTCAGTCCGGCCGTTCCAGGAATGATTTATTATAGCCAACAGATAACTGGTATGTTATTCTTGTAGAATTTCCAAGTAAAACGATTTAATGTAACGCTGTTCAACAACAAAAATGTTTATATACAATTGTTGGGTGGACCTTTTTTTTTACCTTATTTAACGTCGCTTTTTGAATTCTTCTATGAGAATTATTTCGCGACGGGACCTACAGTTTACATTAAAGATGGGTTCCGAACCAACCTTGGGCACCACAGTACATATTTAGATGATACATGAATTATTTTATCGAAAATTTTAGTGACATTTTAGTTATCTTTTGAACCATTACAGATATCAGGGTGCGTTTTGCATAGAAAAATATTTAAAAATTCTATCTTTTTAATAACGAAAAAATTTTCTTTTTTAATTATTTTTTTAATTATTTTTAAAATTAACCTTAACAATTTGTAGGTATATGTGTAATCTAAAGAGTTTCTTAGAAACATGTCTTAATAACCCGCAGACCTCGGAGTACCGATGGTGGCTACCAAACGCATGCGAAATAACCTGATATTACTAACTTTAAACGTTAATAAGTCAGAGAGGTGGACGAAGGTGGACGAGATTTTTACATATTATGTAAAGGAAAGTGTCCTGAACACATCGTGATTTGTCCGAATGCGGGTTCTAACGGGTATAAAAAGATATTGCTTGTTAATTGTAAAATTTTCAACATTTTTCTGTCGAAAAATGAAAAAAAATAAAAAAAAAATAATTGAAAAATTTTTCATTCAACATTAAATTTTTAATACATTGCATATAATAATTGTAACTGCAATTATAGTTTCTTAACAGAAAATAATGCTCTTTACTATAGAAAAAAACGGGACTGAAATCTTGAACAGGATCGTGAAAATATCGCGAAGAAGAAAGGACATTCTTCGGGTGTCAAACGTAGATTCTAAAACGTTTGACTTTAAAAGCTTGGTACACCTACAATTTTCATTTAATTTTATTAATTCTTCCATTTTTGAGGTCAGCGGACATTCGAAAGACAATACCAACTGATTATACATCGATATGTGAAAGTTCATTTCCTGGCAAAATGTCACTAAAATTTTCGATCCAGCCCACTGTGCGGCGGTTGGATTGCACCCGCGACCACGACATCCGCATTGGCGCACTCTACCCACTGAGTCACTGCAAGCCCAGTGCAGGTAGTTCTTATAGAGTTGTATTCGCGCTAATTCCGAATCTGGTATCTAAATTTGAATTTGAAAAAAACGTATTTCTCGACTTCGAACAAATACTGTGATGTTATTATATAAGATATTGTATTGTTCTTTATAGCAAAAGATTCTCTAGACTTTCCGGAATCCAGTGATGTGCAATAATAATACGTTGTGATTGTTTGAACATGTTTGAACAATCATTAAAAACGGAGAGACATTAGTTTTGCACACATTTTTGAGGATACTTTTCAATTTATATAAGAAAACAAAGGTCCAGCGGCAAATCGAATTACATCACGCGATAGAGCAGACTTTTATCTTGCGAAACCACCCTGTCAAGTTTTGAACGTCGACGGTTTTACCGAACCAGAAAGCACAATATCTTCTTGGAACACGAGTCGACGCCAGTGATGTTGACCACTAGAGCAGCCATCCGCCGCGCCGCACAGTGCGGCATGCAATTGACATAAATCAAAATAATCATGGTTCCATTCTAATCTAATTATCCTACAAAATCATCAGACAGTAAGTAATAAATGTATATGTAAAAAGTAGTATCCAAGAAATTCAATAGGGGATCAATAACAGCCGAGAGTTTATTGTAGTATAAATACTAAAAAGTTAGATTACTCGTGCCCTAATTGCTCTTTTAGGTTCGTTTTTGTTTTAAACTGTTTCTTACAACTTAGGTATGGAGGATTTGACCAGAGGTATGCATAATTTTAACTGACAATTTAGGAATTGCGTTTTTTCCTTAAAATGCAATTTAAAAAAAAATGGTTCAAAACATTCTATAATTTTGGCTGTTTCGTATCAACAAGATGTTGTTGTATATCGCTGTATAATTTTTTTCTGCGATAAATTGCAAGACTCGATATTATACATAATTTTTGTTAGAGAAATGCATTCGTAATCGCGATTTGGTTGAAGTAAATAATTATGCATTATAGTAGATATAATTAAATTTGACCATATAATTAAAAAATATTTAGAACAAAAGTTGTACAGCATACAGTTGACAACAAATTGTAATAACAACTAATGATAAAAAAAATTAGAATAATTTTTTTTTACTAATGGAACCTTATATTTTTGGTGCATTAATCGATGCATTTTTGTATTCCCTTTGAAAAATTATTAAGGTACTTAGGTCAAAAATCGATTAGTTTAGAAGTTATGATTTTTGTCTCGAATGTCCATTTACATGCCGCACTATGCGCCGTGCCGTATCTCGTAGAACGTTCGTTTTTTAACATGTTTAAACAATCACAGCGTATTACTATTGCACATTACTGGATTCCGGAAAGTCTAGAGAATCGTTTGCTGTAAAGAACAATACAATATTTTATATAATAACATACAATATTATTTTATTATACGCCTTTTTTTCAAATTAAAATTTCTCAAAAACTGTGCGCGTAGAAGAAAAATGAATACCAGATTCGGAATCAGCGCGAAAAACTCTACACGGTCCACCCAAAAGTTATATGGAAACATGAAAAAAGTTGAAACTTGTTGGACAGAGTAATCCATCAATGTATCCGAAGGTGTATTTTTGAACATGCTGGCCACGGCAATTCGACTTCCTTCATGCTCGTTGAATATGACCTATATAGACAGACATGATCTCATCTCGAAACATATCGCACAATCGCTTCCAATTACCTTGTCACGAGTCTGCTCACGTACTTGCTAATTCACGTGCGAAAACAGCCTTCAAGAGTTTGCGCGAGACGTTTCCACATTTACCCACCTTCGGCTGTTATGCAGAAGACGTGGTCAGAGTGCATCATAAGAGAACAAATCTTTCTCCCTCTCTCTCTCTCTCTCTCTCTTTCCTTTTACAGGAAACAACGAATTCCTTGTAAATCCTCTTGAACATTCGAGGAACCATTCGCATGTGAATCGTAATCGTGCGGTTAAGAAACATTAAAACGTTCTTGTCCTCACCAGAATAGCTCCGTCGATGCAAAACGAGCGATTCATTGCTTGTTTTATATCTGATCGTGTTGGACGTAAACAAACTGTAATGAGACCCTGAAACAATATTTCTTAATTCATTCGATCTTCGATGAATCGTTGTTTCGCCACTACTCAACTTAAAAAAAAACTTTCGTGGAAAATGATTCGAAGGCTGCGGATGCTTACGAAATTTTCAATGTTTTCAGTCGAACTTTATTTCCAGTGGTATTTGTTGCAGCAGTTTATTTGGGTCCCATGGAAATCACCGGCATTTTCCCTGCACGGTTTTTACCGACACCAGATTTGACCGATAACGCCTTTAGCTCACAACGATTTCGACAGACGACGAATTTGATCGACAACTGGAGTGATTTCCATGGAACCCGTTTATTTCAGAAATACATAAAAATCTGTCGATTTAAATAATCTACCGTTTTACTGAAAATTTTCGGAAGCTATAAATGCATGAAAATCCGGAGTCTAATAAATAGACAAATATATTTAATAGCGTATGTATTGCAATACGACAATGTTCAAATAAATTGAGTCTTGTTATTTTTACGGGTTGATGGTATGGACTACGTTTAAAGTTCGTTAGGTTCGGCGATAACGAATGGAGTATTGATTATTTAACAACATTCGCTCGCAATGCCGATAGAAACGATATCGAACATTAAGAAGCGACTGTGTAGCAGATTGAGAATGATTGGAGGTCTATAAAAAAGTCGAATGTTTTCAATCTTTCGCCGATTATGCAAAGCGGGCAAGCTCCGCGTACGTGATATCATCGAACCGCCTGGAACATATATACTCTCGTTTTATTTGCGAATGACTCACTCTCACACGTACACGTTACGCAAGCTGAGAATATGATACGTGACTATGGTTCTAGGAAACGATTCGTTGCGCTTCTAATCGCCTGAATGACAGTCGTCAACATTGAAGACATTGTGATAACGCGCATGTTACCACTGTTAACGTTGATAGGGTGAGTTACGATCCTCGGGGCAGTTCGAGCCCTTGGACAGAAGCAATTGATAACGATTGACGACTGCTCGTATAGCTCGCCGGTTATTAATCATTCTTCTTCGTTCATGTGCTCAACTGTATTTATGTAAGTAATTGTTTTGTTTTACATAATACTATTCAACTGTTCAATGAAACTGTTGCAAAATCGCATTTGCTTCGCATGGTTTTCCATTGGATATTTCGAATAAAATGCAGTTTGTGTGAATTGCTGATTTTTAAAATTGATTGATATACAGGGTGTCCCAAAATTCGTGTACTTCCCGGAAATGGGAGGTACACTTGGGTCATTTGAAGCGACATTTTCCTTCACAAAAATGACGTCGGCAGCTTTGTTTAGGAGTTATTAACGAAAAACACGGACCAATCAGAGTGCAGCTATAGCGAACGGAGTCCGACTCAGCGACAGGTCCCGCTTTGCGTGGCGGCGCCATTGGCCGAGTCAGAATCAATCCGCTGTATCCGCGCTCTGATTGGTTCGTGGTTTTCGTTAATAACTCCTAAACAAAGCCGCCGACATCATTTTTGTAATAATGTAATGGTTACTGGAATGATTCGATGTGTATTGTAATTATTATTCGAATGAAAATTTCGATTTCCCTTCGAAAATCTCGAGTAGATGACTCTTGTCGGTTCCACCATATAATGCGATGGAAACAGCGGCGGGAAATCATTTGCTCTGGAAATTTTCGAAATAGCGGGACTAGATTTTACCGACAGAGCAGTCGTTTCTGAAACATCATTGTGGCACCATCTAGCAGAGAAGGTTTTTACCGCTCCCATAGTCCCAATGTTTCTTCTTATCTCATCACGATACACGTTTAATATTCTATATTTTATTAAGGGGATAAGGGTTAACAAGGAGAGTGCAAGGACGTTGTCACACCGATTTAGTTAAGACTCTGTATACTTATAGATCTCGATCTCTCATTTACGAATATATATCATTATAGACGCTAACACTCAATAGCTTTTGAGATATTCATAAACAAAGTGCTTAAGTGGTATACAACGAGACTTCCGCTCAGTGGGCTAGGGTTACATTCTTGTTTGGTGGAATTTTTTTTTTCATATTTATTTACATTATATATTCGCTGTGTAACATTGACTTGTCTATATAAGATTGCACATTTATTACAAATTGAAGAACAAAAGGATTAATAAATTATAAATAAATTCGCTGTGTAACATTAACTTGTTCGTAAGATATTGCACATTTATTTATACACAAGTTAAAGAACGAATGTATTAATAAATTATAAATAAATTAGCCAAAATTAATTCGTTATATACCTCTAAAATAAATATTCGTTGTTTACCTCCTCTACAATAGCAGATTTCAGCAGTAATGTAAGAACTTTGTTTACGAATATCTCTAAAACTATTGAGTGCTAGCGTCTATAATGGTATATATTCGTAAATGGGAGATCGAGATCTATAAGTATACAGAGTCCCAACTAAATCGGTGTGACAACGTCCTTCCACTCTCCTTGTAAGCAGAATATTACTAGAATATTAGTAGAAAAACAAGTGAAACATGTTAGCGAGATCGAGTTGTTTGTCATTATACGAGCATAATAGGAGCTGTGTGAAGGCTCATTGTAAAGAGGAAGGTTGATTGTAGCTTGTTTCCATCATGATTTAACGCGAGATTATGTTTATATTTAATAATATGAGTGTCTAAAATAGGGGGAAAAATCGAGACAACCACCATCACGTTTCCATGTATTTTTCTAATACAAAACGATTTTTTTTACTGAAATCATGAGTGCACCTTAGAATAATCAACCCTCCTCTTTATAATGAGCCCTCACACAGCTCCTATTATATTTGTATAAGGAAAACAACCTATCCCCGTAAACGCTGTTTTCATCAGCAAAACTGAGCTGTGTGAAGGCTCATTATAAAGAGGAGGGTTGATTGTTCTAAGGTGCACTCATGATTTCAGTTAAAAAAAATCGTTTTGTATTAGAAAAATACATGGGAACCTGATGGTGGTTGTCTCGATTTTTCCCCCTATTTTAGACGCTCATATTATTAATTATAAACATAATCTCGTTAAATCATGATGGAAACCAGCTAGAATCAACCTTCCTCTTTACAATGAGCCTTTACACAGCTCCTATTATGCTCGTATAATGACAATCAACTCGATCTCGCTAACATGTTTCACTTGTTTCTCTAGTAATATTACTAGAATATTACTAGAAAAACAAGTGAGAAAAAAACACTGTTGTTGTTTGTCCTTATACGAACATAATAGGAGCTGTGTGGGGGCTCATTATAAAGAGGAAGGTTGATTGT
>CM052344.1:11486952-11515469 GCA_028455595.1 Lasioglossum vierecki | reverse complement strand
CCTTATACGAACATAATAGGAGCTGTGTGAGGGCTCATTATAAAGAGGAAGGTTGATTGTTGTAAGGTGCACTCATTATTTCAGTAACAAAAATCGTTTTGTATTAGAAAAATACATGGGAACCTAAGGGTGGTTGTCTCGATTTTTTCCCTCTACTTTGGACGCTCATATTATTAAATATAAACATAATCTCGTTAAATCATGAGTGCACCTTACAACAATCAACCCTCCTCTTTATAATGAGCCCTCACACAGCTCCTATTATGGTCGTATGAGGTCAAACAACTGTTTGCTGCAAACACTGTTTTCACTTGTTTTTCTAGTAATATTCTAGTAACATTCTGCCTGTACCTTACCCCCTTAAAGTCACCGACGAGTTACAGTTGAAGACTGCCAGCCTTATGGGAGATCGGGTCACTCGAATAATTCGGTGTTTTCTTACGTTCTCTAAAATCTATTCTGACTGGAGTAAAAACCAGAAGGCCATCTTTTACAGAGCTATACATTTCTTTTACAAGAACTATCGGTAATTATATAGAAAAGGTCTGCGTGCTCCGATTTTGATGAAATTTTAATACGTTCTAGATTTCGACATTTTGAACAACCTTTCCTCTTCCAATATAGGGGGGTCGCTTTTAGTTTTCGAGATATTTGCAAAAGACTATCGCTAATACTGTATTGAATTTTTCGTATTCCTGCATGCTCCGCAGCAACGTAAAATTGTTCCGGGGCCGCATCTGTTTATTTTTTCTTTGTAAACACCCAGTGTTTCACACGCACCCAATGTTTCTAGAAAGGATTCCGTTATGAAGTTGTAGCGGTCAGCTGCACGTACATAGAAACATTTGGCGTGCAAATGGTCAGGACGGTTTACGAGGCTAGTAACACTAAAGCTATTTTTGAGAAAGCCGTGTTTAGCAAAATACAATTTAGACGTTGTAGATAAGGTACGACTTGTCCCTCTGAACCTTCCGTTGCGGCCTCAATAGCAAATGCTGGTATCATAAACCCTCGAGTTTCCGAAGGGTCACGCCGCACAGTGGTCCAAAACGAGAAATCCAGTGACATTTCGCCAAAAATCGACAGTCTCATATTAATATCAGACCAACATGTTTCTCTTCTTAAATGTTTATAGATTTCGAAAATGAAGAAAATAAATCAAATATAATTCAGATTTGAATTATACAAGCACTTAAAGTTGGTCACTTTGAAATTGGAATATTTTACGCGGAGAAACTGTTCTGTTTCTTCGTGGTGTCCTGAAGAGCTCAGTTGATATTTCGTTTCGATTTTTGTTTTGTTTTCAAGAGCATTCTTTTGAGATAAGAAATCGTGCTTGACATTAATGATTATTGTATATAATGTCTTTCAAATGTAATGTTGAATGAAATAAAGAAAAATCTCAAAATACTTTACAGTTGACAATGTATCTTTTTTTGCATAAGAGATTATAGAGTGTAAAAAAATAGAATCCACAAAAATCTTTTCCACATTCTCGTCCCCCTTTTAAAGTTATTATATTTTATTCCATCCGCGGCGTATCATTTTATGCGTATACGTTCGGACCCCGCGCCGAAACTCCGCAACGAACTAAGACGTTTGAAAGATTTGTTTAGATTACTTGAAGTGCTTATTCTACATTGCAAATAAGCCTTTGCTTAAGGCTTCGATTTTGTTCCTGCAGTCAGTTGAAACAGAACTGTTTGATCTGCATTAGTGGACCATTTATTGCCCATTTCGTACAATTTACAATTTAAGCAATGGGTAGCACTACACCAGATATGAAGAAAATGAAATACGAAAAAAAAGAAGTTCAAGAAAAGTTTAAAGAAAAACCGGGATTATATGTTGACTATGTGAAACAAGGATGGGGCTCGTCAAATGACGGCAATACTGCACGCCGATTTTTACCATCGCAAAAGTTTCTGCTGAAATAACTGGACTGAAGGTTACATTAATTAAAAGATTTCACATTATATTACAGGTAATTTCGTCTTCGTAGCGAATAAATATTAAAAAATTCAAGAAGTGTACAAATGATACGGCCAAATATTTTATAAAAAATTACGGCTGGTATTTTATGCCAGCATCTGTACACAAACTATTAATTCATGGTGCAGAAATCATACAATATGCGTTACTTCCGATTGGTCAATTATCCGAAGAAGCTTTAGACAGCAGACATAAAGATTTAAAAAAATTCAGATTGAACAATACAAGAAAATTTTCCAGGTCAATTACGAATGAAGATTTATTTTATAGACTTTTGTTAACATCTGATCCATTTATATGCACTGCACGTATAAAATATGAGAAAAAATATAAAAAATTAGATGCAGAAGCTGAGTAGAACGGTTGAAATAAACCGGACGCCTGATGGGGGAAACTTTATTTCCTTTTCGTAATAATTATTTCTTTTACGTTTTGCTAACCTTTGTCAAAAGATATTGTAAAATCACTAGTTAACCTTCTTCAAAGGTTTTATAAATTCACGATCCATTCCTGTCCATGTATGAAACTAATCTTTGTCTGAAATAAATTGTTTGTCCAGATATTTCCTTATCCTGACATTGCGAAGTTATTCCGAAAAATCATCTACCTTCCTACAATATTACTTTACGGAGTTAAAACTGATGGGAAATGAAAAGGGGCTTATTAACGAATGAAAACAACAAAATAACACATAAGCTTACATTTATTATGGCAAAGAAATGAACAAATAAACAAATTGTTACTGTGAAAAAAGTTTCCGATTGATACAAGTGCTGGAAAAAAGTTTCCGATTGATACAACTGCTGGAAAAAAGTTTCCGATTGATACAACTGTTGGAAAAAAAATTCCGATTCGATTTACACTGTCCATCACCAAATTTGTTAAACAATTGCAGTTGGATGATTCCTATAGAGTATTTTTCGCTGAATCGGAATCTGCCCTCAATATTTCCCCTAAACGCACAGTTTAAGAAACTTAATTTGAATGAGAAAATATATTTTTCAATTTTAAACTAATATTGTGATGTTATTATACAAGATATTGCACTGTTCTTTGCAGAAATAGATTCTGTAGACTTTCCCGAATACAGTGATATCCAATATTAATACATTATGAACCATTAAACATGTTTAAACAATCGTTAAAGATGGAGAGACAACCTTTTTACACCAATTTGTGAGGATATGTTTATGTTTATCTTACAAAATAAGGTTGCAGCGGAAAATCGAACTATATCACGCGATAGAGCAGACTTTTATCTTGAGACTAACCCTTTGAAATTAACAAGTCGACGTTTTTTTCGAACCCGAGAGCAAAATATCTTCGCCCGACCAGTTGCCACCAGTGCCGTGGTGTATCTCGCCGTATGTGATGGCAACTCATGTTCTCGGGCGAAGATATTTTGCTTTCGGGTTTGACAAAAATGTCGACTTGTTAACTTCAACTGCAATTGTTTAACAAATTTGGTGGTGGACAGTGTAAATCGAATCGGAAACTTTTTTCCAGCAGTTGTATCAATCGGAAACTTTTTTCACAGTAACAATTTGTTTAATTGTTCGTTTCTTTGCCATAATAAATGTAAGCTTATGTGTTATTTTGTTGTTTTCATTCGTTAACAGATTGAATGCCACGCCAATTTTACCGAGATTGTCCGTGGCGCCACGATGAACTTTCTATTTAGCGATACATATAATGTTGAGATATTATCTACAAAAGATAATTTACAACGTATAAACATAATTGGCGTGTTAATTTCGGCATTCATTTCTTCAGACTACTACATCAACGATGATAATAATAAGAAATTATAAGTGTTGTCTTTTGTCCACCTTTCTTATTTTTTTTTTCAATCCGGGCACGTCGGTCATCGGTGGCCCCCATGGCGTCACAGCCAAGTTAAGTGCCGGTCACCGGTGACCCCCGTGGCATTCAACCTGTTAATAAGCCCCTTTTCATTCCCCATCAGTTTTAACTCCGTAAAGTAATATTTTATACTTCTAAATTGTGAATGTTTTATCGAAAATCCGTTCCAATGCCTCCGATCGGAAACATTCTGCCACGGGGTGTAATTTATGGACAACCAGCGGAAGGAACACCGTATACGTACCAAAGAATTGTGAGTTCATCGCTTTCGAAGGATTTTAGTGCATCGACTGTCACCGTGAAATGTTCCCAGTGTGAAAACGTGAGTTTGAGTGTACAGTGAAAAGTGAAAGAAAAATTCGGGATTTTCTTGTTTTTCGTGATTTGTGCTGCAATACAAGTGATATTGCAATTGTTATTAGTGCATCTGTGTGAAAAAAGATGTGATTTATTTATCGATTTGAAAGTGAAAGTGAAAAGTCCAGATCGTTGACCGCGCATTCGTCAGGGTGTCGTATACCTGAAATCCACCACCAGCTGTGCAGTTCGTTGACTTGGCTGTACGACCCTTGGATTGCGGTACTGTCGCATACCTGAAGACATCTGTGTAGTAGTTCGTCACCGACTGACCCATTGTCACACATTTCGAGGCAGCAAATGGATTTACGGCTGAATAAGTGATTTTTTCAAACAAGCAGTTTCTGCCTCTTCTTTCGTTCGGGTAAAGTCGCCGTAAGTAAGTCGGGTAAAAATGATTAGGGTCTTCACCGATTTCAATGACCTTGAAATAATGTTATAAAACTCGACGATTTAATTATCTTTTTCCTTTGAAATGGACGACGGTCGGCTTTAGTTTCGGAGACATTAGCAAATCGTGTCCGCTATCATGAACAACCGTAATGAATTGGCAAGGAATGTTTTTTCGCGATTATCTCGTAAACTAAAGCCGAGAGCCAAACATTTTAAAATGTAATATTGTTGAGAATAACGGTCTGGATAACAGGTAGAACATCGATCCCATGAATTTATTAGTAAAGTTTTTCTAAAAAGAAATGTTGTTCAGAATAACGGTCTTGACCACATATCCAAAGCTCCTTGAAATCGGTAAGCATTCACATAATCGAGAAACTCTTGTTCGTTGCGATGTCACGGCGCACCGTGATCGGAAAAAGAAACAAACCCAAAATTATGAAAGTCGTTATTTCAAATATCTTGCTATGAAAATGGATTTATGTTTTTCTCTTTAACAACGGAGAAAAACATATCTAAAGTAGACCTCTCAGGTTGTGGTTCGATTCTTACAGAATTCTAACCACACGTTCGACGTTATTCTTTCATTGTTGGGGACATTTATAACGATATATGCTATATATTATAAATGTATATAGTCTCAGCTTATGCCCGATGCAATTAATTTTCGAAAACTCACAACCAAAATAACAATATAAAGCCCGAAAGTTGGAGACATATAATTTAATATTGCAGCTACTTTCTTTAGCTCTGCAAAAAAAGCTACATGTTCCTACATTCTCTGAGTGGTATCTTTTGAAAGAAGACACCACCACACAATAGTTCTGCAAAAATCAGCTGCACGTTTTTGCACGTTTAGATGATATTAACGCTTAAAGTTCGAGAGTGCATGAAGTTTCAGCAACGAAGCAGGATCCCGCACTAAATGCGCGGCACTTCGCTCTGCACTTTATTTTTGTTTAGAAATGAAGATTTCAGATATTATAGAATACACAACACCAGAAAGTGCTCTCGTCTAGCAACAAATGAGGATATGTTAAACATACTTTTAATAACTTCGGAACCATATATTAATCTTTTAAGACCAGAGCCGAAGACAAAATCACTGCCACTTAGCGAACAAGCGCAGTCTCTGATGAAATAGATTTAATGTACATTTCATAAATATTATTACACTAACGTAATAATGTAGGATTTAAATATGTTAAGGTATTCGTGAATTATATTATTCGTGATATTATGTAAATAAGATTATATTAAGTTTTTTGTTTAATACTGTTTAATACTGTTTTGTTTGTTTAATTCTATTTCTAGTTTGTTTTCTTAATACCATTTCAAGTTTTCAATTTTAATATGCTGAAATAATAGTTTGTAATGTAGTAAACAATATTTTGTATAAGCAATTATGTTAAGTTCATTGTTTAAAATTTCGTTTAATAATATGAGAAGTGTGAAGATTAAGAAGTGATATAAAAAAAGAATTATTAAAAAATATTGGGAAATACCAAAGTTATGGGTTTTTTCCATTATTTCTATAGGTTCTGACCACTGTGCGGCGTACCGCCAACGCTCTGCTGCTGGCGCAACGTGCGCGGCTGGCCAGATCGCGCTCTGATTGGTTCGTGTTTTTCGTTAATAACTCCTAAACAAAGCCGCGGACGCCATTTTTGTAAAAGAAAATGTCGCTTCAAATTACCCAAAGAACCTCCCATTTCCAAGAACTACACGAATTTTAGGACACCCTGTATAATTACCGAACTATCTTTTACATTCTACAGTGATGAACAAACTTCAACGGATGTTTCATTTGATTTTACATAATAATTTTGCATAATATATTTATAAAATAGATTTTCCTTAATTCTATCGCTCGCAATGTGGTATAATATGCGATAATTCAATATTATTTATTAATTATAATATTTGATGTTATAGCTCTCGTGCAACAATAATAGAACAAATACGAAGAGAAATATATGTATATGTGATTGACTTCATTAATTTCATGCTCATGGCAGAACCATCGGACGTGACAATATTATTTAAGCTTGTTCATTTGATTTTTAACTTCCCGATTTTATAGGGAAGTTACTGTAATGACCCCGAAAATCGAAAATCGATTTTTTAGTAGATCTTCACGGTGTATGGTCATTGGAGTCATTTTAGACTATTTTTATCAGAATGTTTGTATTCGTGTGTGTGTGTGTGTGTGCGTATGTCCGTTTGTATGGTATCAAATTTTTCGTTAACGTTTTCTGAAAGAGTAACTGTTAGAACTGTTCACTTTTAAAATCAGAAATTATTATGTAATAAGTGGTTATAAATCACCAGTAAAAGCTAGTAATTCTATGTTTGGTAGCGTTGTACATCGAATAATGAGTAAAAATTACAATTGAAAGTGAAAAAATTTTGATAGGTGATTTCAATTACAATTTATTAAATTGCAAGGATTTTGAACAAGTCCAATTTAAAAATTAAATTATCATCCAAAAGTATAACAACCAATTTGAATATGAAAATAGATATCATTTTCTCAAATGTTGATGATATAGATTGTGGTGTTTAAACATATTTCAGCTACCATAAGCCAATTTATGCAATCCTCGATAAGGAGGTTGTCAAATATAAAAAAAGAAGAGAATGCAGAGAAAACAGATGTAACAATCACAAATCAAAAAATGAATCCTGACAATTTTACAATTTTTGATGAATGTTTAATGATCTCGGACCAGCATATCGAGCAAAATAATCATGAATATGTAGTGTCTGCAGACTGTTTCCTCAATGATGGTTGTAACTATGCTTTAGAAACAGCCGAATGTAAAGAAGTCATAAAACCTGATTGTTATTTACAAGAAATCTAAACGAGCGTGGAATATACAACTGTGCTCTCAAGATACTGGTTACGTTCTAGCTTTTTTGAGTAATTTACAAGAGATCCCAGAACATGAGTCGAATATTCAAATAATATACACTGGTGAAATTGGAGAAATTGTAATAGGACATTGGATTTGCACAAGATCTGATGCTAACGAAGATGTACACATTTATGATAGTTTTAATGGTTATCATGTGAACCATGATGTAATAGATTATTTGAATGCCCTTTTTAAATATAATGAGAAATATATATTTCACAGAGTACAATATCAAAACAATGAGTTTGATTGTGGAGATTTTGCAATTTATTTTGCAACATTACTCTGCTATAACAAGAAACCAAGCGAGCAACGAGCATACGATATTGATTTAATGCGACGCCATATAGCAAAAACATTTTGATAAGTAGAAAACTATTCAATTTCCCTGAAAACATATAATCTTAAAACTGTAGGAAGCTGTCGGCAGAGACTATAGAAACCCGATCGCCTGGGACCCCACACGACCGGTGAGATGAAAAGGGCCATCGGAGTTTATAAAACGCATATCGCCTGGAATAAACAAATGACGAGTGGCCCGTTGCCGGCGACCCGCAGCGGTCCAATTCGAGAAATTCAGTAACATTTGTGTATAACTTTTGAACCATAAGAGATATTGCCATGAAAGGACTACATAATGTAGTAATGTTACTTAACAGATAGGTTAAGAAAAAAGAACAACAATTACATACTTTAACAAGGTAAACAATAACAACATAAAAATTTTATTTAACTGCATATCCTTTAAAGCTATTTAATAATTAATTTTGCAGCTTCTGCATCTAATTTTTTATATTTTTTCTCATATTTTATACGTGCAGTGGATATAAATGGATCAGATGTTAACAAAAGTCTATAAAATAAATCTTCATTCGTAATTGACTTGGAAAATTTTCTTGTATTGTTCAATCTGAATTTTTTAAAATCTTTATGTCTGCTTTCTAAAGCTTCTTCCTATAATTGACCAATCGGAAGTAAGGCATATTGTATGATTTCTGCACCATGAATTAACAGTTTGTGTACAGATGCTGGCATAAAATACCAGCCGTAATTTTTTATAAAATATTTGGCCGTATCATTTGTATACTTCTTGAATTTTTTTAGTTCTGTTTCAACTGACTGCAGGAACACAATCGAAGCCTTAAGCGAAGGCTTATTTGCAGTGTAGAATAAGCACTTCAAGTAATCTAAACAAATCTTTCAAACGTCTTAGTTCGTTGCGGAGTTTCGGCGCAGGGTCCGAACGTATACGCATAAAATGATACGCCGCGGATGGAATAAAATATAATAACTTTAAAAGGGGGACGAATGTGGAAAAGATTTTTGCATGGTCTTATAGGGGAAGATCTACTGAAAATATTCTATTTTTTTTACAGTCTATGATCTCTTATGAAAAAAAAGATACACCTTGTCAACTGTAAAGTATTTTGAGATTTTTCTTTATTTCATTCAATATTACATTTGAAAGACATTATATACAATAATCATTAATGTCAAGCACGATTTCTTATCTCAAAAGAATGCTCTTGAAAACAAAAAATCGAATAAAATATCAACTGAGCTCTTCAGGACACCACGAAGAAACAGAACAGTTTCTCCGCGTAAAAGATTCCGATTTCAAAGTGACCAACTTTAAGTGCTTGTATAATTCAAATCTGAATTATATTTGATTTATATTCTTCATTTTCGAAATCTATAAACATTTAAGAAGACATACATGTTGGTCTGATATTAATATGAGACTGTCGATTTTTGGCGAAATGTCACTGGATTTCTCGTTTTGGACCACTGTGTGGCGACCCGCAGCGGTCCACGGAGTCAGTCTTTGTACAGTGGAAGAAAACAAAAGACGTGTTCGCTGTAGCATCCGGTGAAATAAAGAAGCTAATATCAAATACTGTTGGATTACCTTTAATTTTTAGCATTTCCTACAAAACGTACACTAAATAAATAATGACAATAATATATTGAAACTAACGAATCGGGAAGTTCTTTGTGTGGCTCGTGAAGAGTCACGCACAAAATAAAAAACATTAATAGATGCAGGCCCTACTAGCCATACGTACCACTAACCCTCTCGCAAGCTCGCAATTCGAGCGAACTACAACAGCCCCACCCGCGAAGCTCACGAAGCGAGCAAGCAACAACCCCCCCCCCTAGTTGTTTCTGAAGCTACTATTGTCTTATCACTTTCTCCACTGTCTACATATGTAACCATCGTGTGCTGATTGTGTTCCTTTCTGTTCCAAGCACTTCAAGACGCAGTAAGTTACAAGTTACACAGCGATCCTGCTAAACACCTTTGTTTCATCTCCTCACGATAAACATTTAATATTGTAATCTTTTGGTGAAAAATAAGAAATAGTAATTACAACAATTAATGTGTTCTTTCTTTCTTACCTTGAACATGCCACCTCCTTCGATATCATATTCTCCTAATACAAATGTCAAGTTTCGTGAATTTCGAAAATTTCACGTGTGGTTGCGTTGTACTGCTGATTTTCGAAAATTTTCGGCCGTCTGATCTATCGTTGACTTGTATTACTTTTCGAAATTGTCGGCAATGTTTGGTTTCAGTAGTACAAGTCAACGATAAATCGGACGGCCGAAAATTTTCGAAAATCAGCAGTACAAGTCAACAACAAGTCAAAGGGCCGAAAATTCGCGAGACTGTTCGAAAATCCGGATAAGTGTGTTACGAGCCAGGGCCGTGAGTAGCACGAGTGGCCGGCGAAGGGTTACTACCCTAGGAATATGGAATCAATTTGTTAGTTAATGTACGCGGACGAACCCAATGCGAAATTGGGGAGCCGCTAGGATAATATATTGCGAGGACGAACCTGATGCGAAATTAGGGAGTCTCTAGGAATGGAGACAAACGCTGACGAACCTTTTTTTCGAAATTCTTCGAGTCCTCGCTGGCACACTATAATTGCTGATCCGCAACTGTGAGGGAACGCTGACGAACCTGATACGAAATCAGGGAGCTCCTAGGACGATGAAACTTCGTGAACGAACCCAATGCGAAATTGGGGAGTCACTAGGAACGAGAGACGCGCAGACGAACCCGATGCGAAATCGGGGAGCTGCTAGGAGTTTGTAACACGTCGCGGACGAACCCAGTGCGAAACTGGGGAGCCGCTAGGAGGTTGGAAAAGAGCACAGACGAATCTGATGCGAAATCAGGGAGCCGCTACGATGGTATAGTTTGCGTGGACGAACCCAATGCGAAATTGGGAAGCCACTGGGTAATATAGACCTTTGTTTGGAATAATGGGAATGTTAATGGGCCTCGTAACTTATATAATATAATTGATACAACCCGAGCGGTAAGATTGTATCGTGTGGGAACGTTCAATTTATTCGTTTAGGATAATCGGAACGATAATTAAAGGTTCAGTGAATCTACACGAAAATTATAGTGCAGTACAAATATATTCAATTAAATAGTGTTGTACATGTGTAATTGTCGCGAATAGAATCAAAAGATAGAAAGAGAAAGAGTATGTTTTACCTATTTTGACGCACTGGCAATGCGGGGGTCTCGAGAACAACTAAAAGACGCTCTACACGATCAATCTTTTTGATCAAACGATTGAATCAATCGATTGATTCAAGCGTGATTGACCGTCTAGAAACCCGTTTGACGCTTGAATCAAGCATTGACGGTGATTGATAGAAAGTTTGAATGACTCAATCGATTGAAGTGGGCGCTTGATCGTCTAGGGGCATTTCCGTCAAGCATTGCGTCAATCAGTCGGTAAAGTATCGATAGCGACTCGACTCTACACTTGACAATCGCACCAGCGACGTTTATGTGTAATAAGAATAAATAGCTTGTGAATAACAAATCAGACTTTGTTCGCTATTCCTTACATTATTCCAAATAAAATTTACCCAACTCTGCCATGGCGTCACCTACCGAAAGTGCGCTTTCCGTAAGCTCGGAGCGGGAGTTCACAAGTTTACTCATTGATTTATATCGCGATTGTCCGCAATTGTGGAAAGTAAAGAGTAAAAATTATTTCAATAGAAATCAAAAAAGTGCGGCGCTAGAAAAAATCGTGAGGACTGTAAAAGTGCTAAGACCAGATTTCAATATTACACAATTGAAACAAAAAATTAATGTTTTGAGAACGAACTTTAACAGGGAGTTCAAGGCCATCGAGAGTAAAAAAGTGTCAGGGATGTCTGCAGATGACATCCCAGAACCTGCGCTGTGGTATTATAATGATATTTGCTTTATAAAAGATCAGATGGAAATCGCAATGACCGAAACTTCTGAGGTAAGAATTTTATTTCATTATTACATTATTCATTATCATTTTATTTTACGAGTATTACTACTTATTCATTATATAGGCACTTGCTTTGCCACGGAACTGACCCAGAGGTGTTGAAAAATGCGCAGAAGTCATCCCTTACTTTTTTTGCCTCTAGTGTTGAATTGCCTTTGGTTCTTCGAAGTTGTGCCATCTCTTGAGTGTCTTGCCTCCATAACCCAAGTTCCACAGCACCAGTAACAATGTCGTCCCTGTCAATCTCCTGAGGTGGCAAATAGTTGACTCTGTTTTTTGAGCACAAATAGAATATTCTCCGGCCGCCGAGCGGGCAGGAGAATTCCGGTGAATCCGAAGAGTCGCCTTTTCCCCAGAAGGAAAGAACGGTTGAAATAAACCGCACGCCTGATGGGAGAAATCTTATTTCTCTTTTCTTTTTTTTTTTAAATTTTTTTTCCGAAATAAATTGTTTGTCCAGATATTTCCTAATCTTGTCAATCGAAGTTATTCCGAATATCACCCACCTTTCTACAGATTTCAAATTGCAAATTGCTAAACACAAACAAACAACAGGTATGACAAAAGACACCACTATATGCACTGCTCCTTGCTCCAGTTCATGGCTTCCACTGAGGAAGTTTTGATCAAAACATTGAAGGGCTGATTGAGGTTCATTGAAGCGCGTGTCAATCGATTGATTCAATCGTTTGATCAAACTGATTGATCGTCTAGGGCCTCCTTAACTTGTTAGATGCCTAATAGATTTTATACCGGACTTGCGGAATCTATACGGTTTTTGATTCGAAAGGGAACTTTAGCCCGATCTCACTGACAAATGTTACTACGAGATACAGCACGACGCGACTCTATACGTGTCTACCGAAGTACTGGCCCCCGAGAGTAAAAATCAGAGGGTTTATATACCCCCGAAAGTGACTAGGGTGCACTGTTAAAAATCTAAGGGCACTTAGGGCCAGACTAATAATTCTAATTTTTGTGATTTCCCATTAGAACGGAGCCAGAGCTTAATGGAAAAGTTTAGTTAAGATATGAGAGGTTGTCTAGGACGCTTCCGTCCAGAGACGATCTGACAAAGATTCCCGTGGGAAACGAACGGAAGATTTTCTCTATCCGTAACAAGTGTAGTTTGCATTAGGAGAACATGGTGGATCATCGAAGGAGGTGGCATGAATTTCAGTAGTGCAACTCAATGGCAAGACAGACGACCGAAAATAATCTTCAAACACCTCAAAAAGAGTTTGAAATTAGTTGTATAACTCTACAAAGTCGGAGGTTCGGTAAAAATTGGTGGTTCAATAAACGCAGATATGCTTTATGAATAGATTATCTTTATTTATTCATTGTAACTTAATAATTACAATTAATAATTAGAATCGATAAATAACGAATAAAAAACAATTATTAATTAAAATTGAGGACTGAATCGACAGAGACCTTTGTTTTCCAGTGTTGATTCGTCCGGGATAAGTGAGGAATTGTGTCTGGAGAAACATACAACGATATATTTGTTGAAAGATTTATTTCTAGTATTGGAACATATCATCCATACATAGCACGGTCGATACCGATCTCGCTTTTGTTTCACCTGTAAAAAAGGTGGAAATAAAAGTAATATACAACAGACAAAGGGCTCTTCCTTTCTTTCAGCATCGCTCGTTAATTCGGCGAAACGTCTTCGTTTCCGACTTCTTTACATTTTACAAGAACCGAGAAATGAATAATAAAAAACGGTGACTCTGTACACGCTGCCGGGAAAATGATTCTCGTTTTATTATTTAAGCAAAAAGAATCTCCCTCCGTCTTTCTCTCTCTCTCTCTTTCTCTCTCTCTCTCTCTCTCTCTCTCTCTCTCGCTCAGCGACGATATCTGAATATCGCGATAACACAAAGGGAGCTTCGACGTTAACGATTAATAATGGCGGCCGTCGCTCTTCAGGTTGCGGAATATTAATCGTTGAAACAGTTAACAATCACGAGCGCAATATACAATAATAATCATCAACGGAACAGCTTGCAAAAAACGAACGCTCCGAGGGAAATATTTTCTGCTCTGGACGCGTGAGATGCTCTCTCTCTCTCTCTCTCTCTCCCTCCCACTCGTGAGAGAAAGGAGAGAAGAGAAAGGACGCCAGTCAATCAGAGAATGTTTTTCCTAGTAATCGTGAATAACAATATGGCTACCAGCGGTCATCCGGTCTATGTACACACAGCGAGTTGATCCTCGATCATTTCTCACGGATCGATTCGCCAGAAAGAAGATCCGGAAACGACATAGTGTCTGTCCGAAAAGAAAAATACAATTTCTCCTACCCTTTGAACAGGGTAGCAAAGATCAATCTACAATCCTCTCGATAAATATATTCGTTGCCGTATCCAAAGTTTATTTCATTGTTCAAACTGAACTTTCATCATTTTCGGAAGTTTGTGTTGTGCATTGATAATTATTGAAGATTGTCTCGAATGTTTTTGCTGCATCGATCTTTCAGTTTAAACGACACAAGGGCTGAACAACTGGACGAATAAATAATAAAATTGGTTGACCAATCGGATGTTTCGACAGAAGGAAGCTCCCATTTTCTGCTCCGCCATCGCGATTCATTTAAAAAAAAATAGTCATCTCTCTATAATGTTTCTCTCGTTCTCCCTATCTCTCTCGCGTTCTCTCGCTCTCTATTAACACTACACCCTGATGCCCTTTGCATGATCGATTATATGAATTTTTTTTATTGCGTCCACGAGGTCGGATACGTCTTTGTAGTCATATTCTTTTTTATCCCAGAAAAATATATATGTTTATATATGTATGAATACACGTATATATTTATTTATATACACAACAGAGCCTCGACAGAGAAACATCTCGATTTTGCAAAGCGGAGAACAACAACAACAAAAAAATAATCAGAAGAAACGTCAAAATATATCTTCCTTTTATCGACAAAACGCGCAACTGAATCGTTCGTCGAATTTACAAAACATTTAAACACGTTTTTTGGGAAACTCTTGGTTTTGCGGGGTTAAAAAGATTGTCGCTCAGCCCGCGTGTTTATGGTTTTTGCAACGAATAGATCTTGATCGAGGTTGCGTGTACCAAAATGACGTTGGTGGATCTTCTTTCCGGTCGATCCTGCAACAATGCGCGGCAAATAAAACAGGAAAATAGAACAGGAGGTACAATGTACAAAGCTAATTTACAAAGGTGTCGTTCGGTTACCCTCTGTATACTCCACGGCTCGTTTCTTCGTCCCTGCGATAGTATTTACACAATATACTGTTCGTTCATGTTAGAGAGGGACCCCGTCGACAGTTTCTATTTTTCCAAATTTTCCCAAGCCCCGGCAGTACCGACATAATATTCCATTTCTCCGCACAATTAATTTTTCTTTCAATTCGCGACGGGGTCCATCTACAAAATGGACAGACAATAAATACTCTGTTTGAACTCTATGTTTCTGTATCATCTTCGTCTATTTCTCACTCTCTCTCTTTCTCTCTCTCTCTCTCCCACACGTGCATCACATCCATTCTCCGCTCTTTGTCTGTTTCACGTAACTGTATTGGTTAACAGAATTGCGACGTTCAAGATCACCACTCCCTCCAGTCGTTCATGTGGTATCGCCGACATCTTAGGTGTCCCTAACCGCTCATCCTAATAATTTCACCAAAAGATAACAGAATAACAGAGCAAATAAAACAATAGGAGTAAAATATGGAACAGCCAGTTTAATTAAAATTTTCAACCAAACTTCGAACGTTATTAAACGCCTTTCTAAAAATCCTTTTGGAAGCTGTTTAAACGATTCTAAAATGAAATTGTTAAAATTGTTGACTGTAAAATAAATTTGTTCTTTAACCGTACACCCACCGTTAAACAAGATGTACTTTACACAGCGATTTTACTGGAATAATTTTTTAATAGTTGACATTACAACGATTATCACATCTATCCATCTTTAACAACGAATCCTTTGTTTCTTTATCTGTGAAATTCGTTTCATGTTTGCAGAAAAGAAAAAAAGAACAATACCAAACGTAAAAAATATAAATTTACTATCACATCAAGCAATAGATCGATAAAACCGTTTCATTCGAGACTATACCGAAGAACGGAGGTGAACAAAGAAAATGGCGGCGGACCTAAGACAGCGACGAGCCTAAAATGACAGAGGGAACCCGGCGAGTCTCGAAGGTCACAAGCTATCCGATCGCTATAATAATTTCATTCTGTGTCAGCTCGATTCTTACTCTCTCTCTTTCTCGTGTTGGTACTGTAGTAATTTACTGAAATTTTTGTCGCCCTCCCCTCCCTTCGCAACCGCCCCCCCCAATAAGCCCCTCTCTCTTGCTTAATCGAAAGGCTTGGTACACCGTGTAAGAAAAATAAATTCTCTCCTCCGTACGATCGTGTTAGCAGAATAAACTTTGAACGTCTCTCAGATTTTCAGGAAAATAAATACTCTCAACGCTTCCCCTTCCTCGCCGCCCCCGAATAGAGTTTGTTGTTTCCTTTCGCGTAAGCATTCCGAGTCTCGAATCAAAATTAAAAAAAAAAGGAAAAGAAACTATGAAATTCGAAAACGCAAAGATTGCACAAGACAAAATATTGTCGAAACGGTACGTGACCGTTCCGAACGAGACTCAAGAGAGATATATAATACCGTGTGTCTCGGAAAAGACGAAATGACCGTTTTAAAAATTTCTTAAAATTCTTCGTATCGTCGACACTGTCGAACGCAAAAGCGAAAAGTCGACGAATTCACCGCGAAAACGTCCTTTTCCACTATCCTCCTTCTATATATTTGTCGCCTCTCTCTCTCTCTCTCTCTCTCTCGCGCGCGCGCTCTCTCTCTCTCGCTCTCCTCTTTCTCCGCAAAAAAATACACATCGACTTTTTTTTTCGTTTAAAAGACAAATACATATTCTCTCGTCCGGTTCCGCTAACTTCCGGTTTACTCGACTGTACAATCAGGACTCGTCTCGTCTCTGGTTCGCAATCTCTCCCACTCTCACACACCGTGTCTCTCCCATTTTCTCGTCTTTGTCGTTCTCGTTCTCGCCGCTCGTGACGAACACTGTCGCGTGCGCACGACGATACAAATCGTCGTCGCAGTCGGCAATTAAAATTATTGTACAGTATTTAATTAGTAGTCGTTAGAATACAATATTTCTTGATGTATAATATGCCTCCTCGCATGCCCGACGCGGGGAACACGTGGTTTGACTAGGTACGCGCAAATACCGGGCGAATCCCCACTCGTTCGTCGCCATAAACTCCCTAAATGAGACTCGAAAATTCCCCAGGATCTTTTTTTTCTTTCTTGAATGCTCCGACCATGTTGGATGTTCAAATACAGAAGGATTCCCCACTTATTTGTCACGGGGAATATACTAGGAAATTTTCTAAGAATCTTCGATCACTGTTTGAAAATTTTGTGGTTACGCAAGCTGCTCGAATGTAGGGGAATCCTCCACTTATCTCTAGCCGAGTTCCCAGAGCCGTTAAAATTTCTCAGGGTTCCCGAATAAAATTACGTTTGCAATATAGTTTAAAATCCCTCGTTGTCCCAATGTCTACAGGTCGTTCCAGACACGAGGTACCAGTTGTAAAAATGTTACCGAAACACGGATCAACAGATAATTCAGATACGAATTACAGACTTTCAAATTTTTTATGTACAGGGACCAGCGTTCTCGTAACATTTTCCACTATTACAATTCGCACCTCGTTCGAAACACGCTGTAGCTTTTGCTCGAGGGGGTTCCCCTAACGTCGCAGTCGATCCATAGGGGATTCTAGGGACATTTAATCAGTGGAATCGCAGAATCGACAGGTAAGTGACTAGACGCTCGATTTAAAGCTTGAACATTGCAGATGTCGATACTCGTGCATTTTGTGTGTGTATGTGTTTTTTTTATCTTAATTTAAAGCGTCGACGATTTTGGATTTCAGGGAACGAAGGGGAACTTCTCTGTTCCCCGATTCCACGTGCCGTTCTCTGTCTTCACGGAGACACGAGTGTCGGGGAATTTTTCGTGTTCCTAGTGCAGAGAGATTCTTTCATCGCCAATCTGGTGATTTTTCGAATTCTGATCGACTGCGACACTATTCGCGCGTGCCTAATGAATATCTACGTCATGTTAACTTCTATTAAACGCACACGGGCGAATTAAGACGAACCGCACCGCCGCATTGCTAACCTTGCAAAAAAAACTTGCACCTGCGCGATCAAGCTGTTTTTTCTTCACATCTTCTCCCTCTCCCGCATTTTGGGCGGAGTGCACGCCGAGTCTTTCTCTCTCTCTTTCGCTCCTTTTCACTATCGCTATCACTCTCTCTCTCTCTCTCTCTCTCTCTCTTTCTCTCTCTCTCTCTTTCTCTCTCACTCTCTTATTCTCTTTCTCACAAGCCCACACGCATGCACACGTACACAAACACACAAAAACATGCTCACTCTCAGTTTAGTTCGAACGCAACCACTAAATTTGTTTGTACATACAAAGTATTTGTTGCCAATTTCGAAATTGGCGCGTCAGTGTGCGCGCACGGGCGTACCTGTTTTCTCGTGTATATAGACGCCTGTGAGCATAGTGCTGGGAATCTTAATACATTTTCCTCCCCACCCCCTCCGTCCAACGAACGAAATTATGCAAATTTAGAACAAATTTCGCTGATCCTTCGCTCTCAGAAAAATTTCTTTAACCTAGTAATTTTGTAAATAAGCTTCGAGACTACCAACTATAAAATCCGAGACGCGTACCTTTGAGCACCAACAAAAGGGATTTTTCACTTTCAACGAATAGAACTTTCAATTTCGAAATCTAATCGAGGCAATCCAACGAACCTACTCTAAATAGAATCACAAGCAGCATCTCTGCGAATTTCAATTTTTTAAAATTTAGTTTAGTAATAATTTAATGACGACCGTCTTTTTAGAAACGTAAATCGGGGCGCCAGAAATTCCCCTAGATCTCTCCCTATGTCTCGCCATAGGCGTAGCTACGTCTGTCGGCAACTCAAGGTCTTCGAATATCAACGTGGCTATTTTTTTAATTTTATAAAATTTCTTTCTTCGCCCATTACCAAAAACTAAATTTAACCATTGATCTAAGGTAGTTCTTATTAGATAAAAATTCTTATACGACACGAGAGATTAAGTTAAGTTGGGTTAAGTTTTAATTTGGAGTGGGGGATGACCTTGAGCAGCTGAGAGAACGCGTTCACGCTATAGGTACATCGAATTTTGACGAAATCTGAAAACAACGAGTCTGGAAACCATTTCCGTAACCGATTCCCATCACTGTACGCGAAATTACCGCGTGTACGTGTATACGTGTGAGTGTAAGTGTGCAACCTAGCGGATATACAATACGTTTGTATATTATATAAAACGCTTCAAATAGAAATAATACGTTCACCAATTGTCGATCGAATGAGGACATCTCGATATCTCCTCTCGTTTGAATGTGTTTTCAGTTTTCGTTATTTTTTTCTTTTTTTGCTTTTTCTTTTCTCTTTTCGCCTAAAACGTACAACAATGATTCAGTCTAATACATTCCGAGAGCACCAATTCGTTATAGTTCTTCCATTCCAATATGACGAACCCCGCGGGGTCCTGGAGTATCGTACGTTTTTTTTTCAAAAAATTCCGAAATCGCACAAGCCTCTGGGGAAAAAAAGATCCGAAAATCCGAAAACGGCTGTTTTTTTCTCGTCCTCCACGGTTGTTTTTTCCCGTTCTCCCGCTTTTCTCGCACACGGAATTATTCGTTTAACCATAAATTTCGAATATTTTACAATTAGTATGTATAGTAGTATCGTAAGTAGACTCTAAGAAAAGATGCTAGTCGCGCTTCTTTTTTTCTTTTTGCTTCGCGTGTTCTTCGAACTAGCGCACGCTTCGTGCTGTCGTTGATCGAACGGAGTATAGCCGCTTAGTATAGTTGTATAGTCGTGAGCCGATCTTCCGGTTCTCTGTCCCTTAAAATACAGTATAGTTCCTAACTGTACGTGTTACTCTTCGTAACTGTGTGTCGATTAAACAATAATATCAACCATTGCTACTGTATCCTTATAGTTAATTATAATCCACAGTAAAACTTGAAGCAGTGTTATCTTTTTCTGTATTTCACTTGAATCCTTTCGACGGAGAATACGTTCAAGCAAAATTTTGTACCATGTGAGCCAGAGACTATAAAATCGTATTTCATAGTTTGCAGTTGCACTCCAGCGACTGAATTTCTTAATAAAAAATATTCAAGCTGAGACCATGCGTACCGAATCAGCAACTATGCTTTTATAGTTGTCCAATGTGATGGGTAACTATCGATCACAACTGTCACTCTTTACCACGATCGAATGTTTCAATACAAATATTGAATCGTAAACAGTACGTATGTATATATAACAGTATACATATATATACCGCAACTAAGCAACTATACTTTCGCCAACGACCAATGACCGTGTACAGTGTATAGTCGTCTACATTTTCATCTCGTGTTATGTATGTGTGTTTGCGTGCGTAACCCGTGTGTTGCAAGTACAAACGTGAGAGTTAAGTATTAGTAGTAATAGCAGCAGTAACAGTAGCAGTAATAGTAATAATAGTAGTTAATAGTAGTAGTATAGTAGTAAGTCGACCGGGTGCACATCCGACGAGGGCAGGTCCTACATTGACAACCAACGGGTATCTAGTCATCTTTGTCAGTTGCCAATTACATATAGGGCAACTATACGACGCTATAGTGATTCTAACGTGGCGTTTCCCGCCACGCCCCTTGCCACGTTTCGCTTATTCGCGCGCCTGCCAGGCGACGATTTACTCAATGAACGCATTCAATCGTCGCCTTATCGAACGAGACCCTTAACTAATATTTTTTCCTCCTTGTTAGCGGTGGCAGCCCCGAAAATTTTATTAGTCGATTTGTTACACACTATCGTTATTGTTATTAGTCGGTTAGTCGTTTGATTTACCTGATCTCGGTGAACGAACGATCACGATGAAGACCGCTCTGATTTTCGGTGCATCCTTCACGACAAAATCTAGGAAGTTTTTCGTATCCTCTAGAGAACGTTTCAAGACCTGTACGAGAGCAACGATGATTTCAGAATTTCAAAAACGAGTCGGTCGAGCAAGCAGAATTCTATCTCGCTTTCACAATAAATTCTTCTAAAAAAATCAAGGGAATTTCATTATTTCTTTAATACCGGTCGGTAAAATGGCAATTTAAAAATTCTCAGGGCTCCTCACTTCCCTTTTCTCGCTGGACACGAAACATGTCACATCCTCCCCCTCGCAAATAAAAACAAAACAAAAATAACATACGAACTACCATAACAAAGTATAATCATTTAACTTTATTTATAATAATCTTCAGCTGATTAGCTCCCTCCGTTCAGGCTCTCTCGTAGCTTTTCCTTATTCTTTTTCTCTTCCACAGCTTCGAATAAATTAAAAACGGCTCCCTCCTTTGCATCTCGCGATTTAACAACAAGAACCTTTCTCTCCCTCTCTCTCAATCGCGCACACACACACACGCACTCTCTCTCTCTCTCTCTCTCAAACTCTCTCGCGGGGCCGAACAAGTCGTCGACCAATAAGAAAATACCGTATATCTCAACCGTCTGTCGGCGAATTACGAACGCGGGCCGAATTAAATCGCTTTTCCCGACTGGGCTTCGCAACAAGAGTGTATCAGGTTGCAGGCGCACGGGGTAACCGTCAGCCGTTTACATTCCGACAGGCCCAAATACCCATTCTCGATCATAGATTCTATTAACAAACGCAACGGCACCCGAACACAACTAGGGACTCGATCGGAGCTGCTAATAGTTGAAATTGGTGGCACTAATCGGAACAGAGGAGGCCCAGTTGTATTGAGATTGAGAGCTCTTAGATGGTTCCAGGAAATAAAATGATTTAAAAGACAAGAAAATTTTAGAAATCTACTGGAACCTGTACATCGACTTTACAGCCAACTCAACCGAGCATTCTAGATCTCTCCGAAGGACTTGTGCGAGGACACAGAAGACTTTTACGAGCCCACCAGCCCATTAACTTGGCAATAAATGTGACCTAGGTAGCTTGTAAAATGAGAGAAACGTTAATGGAACCCAGCCAGGTCCCCGACTAAACAGCTCAGGGCCGTGTACAATCTCATCAGAAGCCCCACTTTCATCCAAAAACTAGATTTACAAACTAATTTTCGTGTGCAAAGAAAGTCTCCTTGACCAAGCGAAAGGCCTAGCCCAAAAAGTTGGGGTCAATAATTTTGACAAAATATCTTTATAACGTTTTTGTTAACGTTTGGCGCTGCAGTTTAATGTGACCATGTTTTAGGAAACTTGCTACGGCGCTGACAGAGGACCTTAGGAATTCCCGGCGTAGAGAGTGGTCCCTAGGTGTGTAAAAGGTGTTCGCGTCCAGCGAAAAGAATTTTACGAGTTAGCTAGCGTCGTCGAACCACAGGGAACACCTGCGTGTAACCATTCGAAGGTGTTAGGTCTATAATCCTGTCCTTTAGCGGCCATTAAAACAGGACCATCACCGTGGCTGTCAACCCGAACCCAAATGTAGAAAATGTCCACAGATAGACGTCTCTGATTCCAACAATATTCCGAATTGCTGCCAGGGTCATCGCACCGAACGAAAGTTGTCACACATTGACTTCCAAAAATTGATACAATCTGAAAATTACAGTAACTTCCCTATGAATCGGGAAGTTAAAAATTGTACAATCTGGACGATTATACAGATAATTTCGCATAAGAATCAAAATAGAAAGACTTCGATGCCCACTTCGAATGAACAGCTCAACCAGAACGATAGAAATAATTTATCTCGAGAGAGGACCCAAACTAGAAATTCGAAAATTGTTATAATCACGGGCGGCTGTTAATGTACATTTACTGCGAATATTTACACATACGTATCTGCGTCTAATATTATGTACATATAGGCAAAAGAGACTCCTAGGAGAAACAGACAGATCAGGGTACCCGGGCGGACAAACAGACAAGAGAGATTCGCGGCACGATGCGCACACACATATCGTACATAATCAGCAAGCGTGTATACGTTCATGTGGCTAGTGTGTCTTCAAAACGTCAGTGTTGTGTGTGTGTGTGTGTGTGTGTTTGTGTTCGCGTGGAAATGCATGCGTGGAGATCGGTGTTCGTGTACGTGTGATCGACACATATATTTCGGAAAAAGGAGTATTATAGTTTTGTCACCTTAAAAAACACAGAAACTCGAGAGTCTACGCTTGGCAGTATCATGAACAAATCGCTCGCTCGTCCTCGTCAAACGGCAATTCGAAATCGAGCGGGCGGCGGCGCGAGTGTGTTTGTATAATATAATCATAATCAATAATAATAATCATCGATAATCAATAATAATATGTATACATATATACCGAATATATATATTTTTCTCCTCTCCGTGATTTTATTATTATTATTATTATTATTATTATTTCTTTTTTGTTCTTTTCCAACGTTTTGCTGATCGCCCGGTTCAGATTGATCCCCGGGTTTCGCGCGGCTTGGTAGTGTGTACGTGTTCGCCACCTCCTTCGTCAACTATTCATCGTTATTTAGTAAAATCGCTTCTCGCTCGAGAGCCACGAGGGGAAAAAGAACGACTAACGACACATTTAGACAATGAGAAGATCGACGTTCGACGGTTAACGCCCTTGGCAGTGATCGTAGAATTGCGTGTGTTATCCTTGTTTCGTTTCTTTTTCTCTGTGTGCTTGTCCCTCTGGGCGATGGTGTGTGCCTGCATCTGTGTGTGTATGCGTGTGTACGCGCGTGTGTGTGTGTATGTGCCTGTGTGTACGACTACAGCCTCCCTCTACTCTCACAAACCCCTCTCCCGCCATCCCCCCGCTCGAAACGTTCTCTCTTTCTCTCTGAATCGTTCTTTGTCACACTCTTACCGGAGAGAATGACCGGTTTTCGATTTGAAGGATGCGGTTCACCTTGATTCCCGAGCGTCCCCTTCCCTCTCTACGGTCCCCCACGATCTCCTATGGTCTCCTGCCTTCAGGCGATCTTTCAAGAGAACGTCCACTGTTCGTTGGAACGTCGGGAATCCCAGGACGCAACGGAGAAGCCAGAAAACGCGGCCTGTCAGGGGCTAACTTCTAAGATAACGACCTGCCGTCGACGGTCCGTGACGATACGGAGACGAAAGGGTCACACTCCCCCGCTAGGGAGTGCTACGGTAATCGCGCTGGCCCTGACGCGCCGACACACGTCTCTCTTTTCTCTGAAAAGCGTTTTATTGCACGATCGCGTTAGATCCAGCGCGTCCGAACGCTGAAAGCAGCGTTCCCTCCGAACAGGCGTGTCCTAGGAAATTTTTCCTAACGCCCTAGCAGAAGGGGCAGGGGTCCCAATGCTACTGGGATCTCTAGGTTTTAGATTAAAATCGTTGCAGATGGACCAACCTGTTCGGATAGAGAGGTGGATCTGTACGAAACACGTGTAGTCGAAAGCGCGTCAGGGCGCAAACAGAGAACAACTGATTACGTATCTAGACAGTGGTCTACCTAGGGCGAGTCGAAAAGGAAGTCTCGAGAGCAGACGACGTTGCAAGCGGTTCTCGTGGTTTTACACTTAAACGTTAAGTCGATTAAGAATTACAATTTGTTGTCGAAACGAACGGGTGTTCCGTGGTGTCGTCGACCCGACCGACACCTCTGCTGCCTGTGTCTCGGGTCGACGACGCGCGCAGAGCCTACTCTTTAGAGATGTATAATAGGCAATATATCGTCGCAATGTGCTGTGTGTCTTTAAGAAACTCCTGCTATATTCTCTTCTGTATTCTTCTTCTATACTCAACATTCACCTTCTCTCATTCTCTCTCTCTCACTCTCTCTTTCTTTCTTTCTTTCTTTCTCTCTCTCTCTCTCTCTACCTCTCGTTCGATCTCACAAAAAACGGCGATGCCTGAAAGCACTCTTGTATGGTGGATGCGCGAGTGTATGTGTGTGTTTGTGTATGTGTATGTGTGGTATAACAATGCGGAGTACTGGTGCGTGCTAGTATCTCGGTGTGTCTCTATACGGGCCCCTGTGTCTCGTCGCGCTGATGAGCCCATTCTCTGGATCATTGTTCGCCCGTTTTCCATTCGTTGACGATGCAATTCACCTGGAGTCCTCGCATTATCTCGGTCTTCTGTCTTAGCACTTTTGAGAGATACGTTGTTGAGTGTAAAGGTGATTATCAAGAGACTTCAGGTGACCACGAAGCTGAATTCACGATCTCGAGTCGATGGCTTCGATGATAACCGAGTTGGAGGAATCATCCCTCACGAGCAGAGACGATCATGCGAATCTAACTAGATCCGACGATTACCATCGAGTCTTCAGGTGACCACGAAGCTAAATCCAAGGTCTCCAGTTGATACTTTCAATGATAACGCGATCCAAGGACTCGGCTGACATTGGGCCGGTGTTTCTAAGGGGTCCTCAGCGGCGACAAAAGACAACATTCTCACTTTCCAAGAGTAGCTACGTAAAAACGTGTCGATGGTAGATGGCGGTGACGGTTCCTCTTTCCCGATCCTCTTCCGGTTCATCCAAGGTGTCTGATGCACACTCTGCGGTCTGGCAGTGTCCGCCTTACGGCGTTTTACCTAGTGTACTCGCGGGCCTGTAATCGTGTGTTTCCATTTCCCGAGGTGTCGTCGTCGCGGTGTAAAATGATTGTACATCCGTGATCTTTCGGTGCTTCAGACCTGATACACAGGTCTTAAACAATTGAGAACACGACCGACTGGAACCCCCGGGAACAAAAAGAAGCACTCGCGCGCACTTTCAGTGGGCGCTCGACGCTAGCGCGTGTCTAAACGGATAGATTGATTACAATATTAAACGACGATGTTCTCCAGCGTCCGTCCCCCCGACCCTCGCTACTATGTATGGAACTGTCGCTGTCATTCCTCTCGGAATGACAAAAATTGCCAGCGCCGTTCGCAACACACACCAATGAACATTACCATTTCATTCGATCGGTAATCTACTACGGAATTACAACTGCGTACGATCAGTTAATAGCGATTAGAGTTTAACACAGTGTTATACAACATCGAGAATCTTAGTGTACATGTACCTCTGTCTGTGGTGGCGGATGCGTGTTGTTACTCTTTCATGTTCATTCATTCTCTCTCTCTTTCTCTCTCTTTCTCTCTCTTTCTCCTTCTCTCTCTCTCTCTCTCTCTCTCTCTCTCTCGCTCTCAGTAACAGTGTGTCGCTGTGTATCTCGTGTGTCGTTTTTTTTAGTGAAATCTGTCTCAAGGAGTAGAACCTACTCGCCTGATGGTCTCAACCTTCTCCAACCTCCCGTTTTCACGGCAGAATGTCATTGGAATTCCCCCTTCCCCACAAACCCTATTCCGCGTTTCTCCGTGTTAAGATCTTTACTACCCCTTCCCCCTCCTAAACGATCGCCTCTCATTCTCTCTTTCATACCCTCTCTCTCTCTCTCTCTCTCTCTCTCTCTTTCGTCCGCTCGCTCATCCAGGGCACAGTTTAACGATAAACTCGACTCTCTCTCTCTCTCTCTCTCTCTCGCTCTCTCTCTCTTTCTCTCTCTCTCTCTCTCTCTCTCTCGCTCTCTCTCTCTCTCTCTCTCTCTTTCTCTCTCTGTTGATTTCGTATTTCTGCACATTTTTTTGTTATCTTTTTATTAAAAAATTAAAACGGACGGTTAAATTTCATGGTTTCGTTTTGTCGGTGAGCCGATGTCCGCTGCTGAAGGCACAAGGCTTTGCACTTGAACTCGGTCACCTAGCCTAGCTTCGCTGACTTACTACGAACCTACTACCAAACTAGCCTCGCTTACTTACGGTTTTTGTTACTTACTTCCTACAGTTTTTCTACATTATTCTCTCTCTCTCTCTCGCTCTCTCTATCAGATTCACTGTCATGCCGCACACATCACACGTCCCAGCCGATGTTCGCGAAAAAGAAGGAAATTCCGGACAGCGCGCAAATGCCAAAGCCTCGTCTCCCGGGGAAACTCTGTTATCGTTCCTTCGACCTAATCTCGACTAATAATCGTCCTAGCAAATTTCTCTTTCTCTCGCACACACGTTTTCCCATCCGTTTCCCCTGCTCGTATAAACAATGTACATGCTAGCAATATATTATTATGCTATGTGTGTGATATAGACTCTATGGTATCCATTATGTATAATCGTATCGTTTTTTGTTATCATCTTCTTTTTGTCTGTTACGCCTCTATTTCTCTATCCCATTCTCTTCCTGTCTCTTCTCAAATCGCGAGATTTCAACGGGGGCGCCCGCTGCTCAACAGCCGGCCCTGAGCTTTTCTCCATTCTCCCTCTCTCCCTTCTTCCCCCTTATCTCGGCACGGCGGCGGCTACAATGCAGATCTTCCTCCCTATCGTTTATTCCACACCCTCTCCCGCTTCTCTCGCGACCTAATTGCACGCATACGGTACCACAGTCACACTCTTTCTCTCCCACTCTCTTACTCTCTCTCTCTCTCTCTCTCTCTCTATCTGTTTCCCTGTGTCCTTAGATTCGTAGTTGCTGTAACCATCGTCGTACAACACGCCTGCCTTAACCGTACCTTATACATTATACATTAGACATTTACATATCGATTCCGGGAGTAGCCAGGTAGAGGATATAGTAATAACATAACTGTAGGTAGCTCCTTATTACAGTCTCTGTACTGTCTCTACGTATCACAGCCTGGGTGCCTCGCCACTGCCTTTTCTTTTTCCCCATTTTAGATCCTCTCAATTTCTCATGTGTCCCATCATGTCCTCTTGGAACTCGCATATAGTTCCTCGATTATAAACCCGGGTCTCCCGGCACGTCTATGGGGCTCATCCAGGCGCCACACGGAAGTCTTCGAGTTCTTCTTCAGGTTCCTGTCTTCGTGTTCTCCCTCAGATTTTTCCTTCTTCGTCCTGGACCACAGAGCGCGGGTCGACTCGCGACGCTGAGGCAGTGGCATGCTGGTGCACTAGTACAAGTGTGTGTTATATCCGTGTGTAGTTGTGTTCTTCGTCCTCTCCACTTTTCGTCGCTGCGCTCCAGCGTCGTTGTCGTCGTCGATCGTCGATCGTCGTCAGTATTGAAATCCGGCACGGTACGGTACGGACTCCGGTTGAAAACACTGTTTTGTTTTAGCCGATCGGCGCGGGCGCCGGTGACCGGCTACGGGGGAACTAGGGTGTCACGTCCCAGATCTCGGCGAGGAAAACTGGCAGCTTTTTGTTCTTGAACTTCAGACTGAAGCACATCTCGCTGTTCTGGTTGCCAAGGGTCCGCAGCTCCGTCAACACGGATAACAACTTCGCGAAGATCGTGCCCGACTTCGGCCTGCGACGGTTGTCCACGTACGCCTTCAACGCCTCCAGGTAGATCTCTTGGATCTTCTCCACCTTCCAGCCTTCCAAGAGGTTCGGCCTCTCTGCACAAATACAACCGATTCTTTATTACTGAAACACGACTCCAGAGAGCGATATTGGTCTGCACAAGTTACCGTGTCTCGTTCTTTTAACTTAGGACTCAATGGGACATATGCGGCTTTCTCATCGTTCCCCTCAAAATTAGCGATTTGCGAGGGGTAGAAGGGGATACGTTTGGTTCGAGTAGCTTAGGAACACAGGGTACAAGTGATTTCCATGCCCCAACTATTTAAGGTCAGC
>CM052344.1:11464764-11486852 GCA_028455595.1 Lasioglossum vierecki | reverse complement strand
GAGCGAGCGAGCGAGCGAGCGCGTGTAACACCCGGTGACTCGGTTCGAGCCGCGAAGGAAACGGGTTCCAGTAACCTACGTGGCGACATCGCCTCTATTACCCTCTTTATCTGCAAAACTCGTCGAATGGAACGCCTCTCGGCCGCAGCCGCGGAGAACCGCGCGCGGTGGAAGTCACGGTCGGTGAAAGTACGGCTGCACGCGCCTTCTCGCAGCGAAGCGGAATCGAACTCGCCGCGGATGGAAGCCTCGAGCGAAACTTATGGTGAACCTTCCAGTTACTACAGGAAACACGAAAAATTCTCGGTGCTTTTATTTAGAAGTCGTGTGCCGGAGCCTAGGTTATTCTTTGCAACAAATGGCCCGACAGAAATAGTTTAATTTTCTTTTGTTACACGCGTACCATGTTCTCAAGAGCTAGCGGAACAAGTTTCTACGAAATCGGATCACTCGTTCAAAAGTTATGTTCATATTTATAAAAGACGCAATTATTAGTTTTCTCGATGATCAGAACATAGATCAAAACGTCGAAATTTGAATTAGATAAATTGCAGAATTGTTTCTAAGCAAAAATTGATGGAACCAGTGCGCCGAGAGCATCAATGCATCTTTTGTATACAAATATACGATCGATAGAAAGAAACATTTATTTATGTTCACAGTTGTGTGCAACCCTAGGTGTCTGCAAGGTAAACTGAGAAGGAGAAAGATAACTGTGTAAATAATGATAATAACAATAAACGTGATTCGATCGAGAAAAATGGGGAAAATGAACCGGTGAAGAGGAGCTACAGAAGAAAGATGGGTAATTATATAGAAAAAGTTTGCGTACTCCGATTTTAATGAAATTTTAATATGTTGTGCAGTAACACATTCTGAACAACTTTTTCCTTTTCCAATATAGGGAAGTCGCTTTCAATTTTCGAGATATTTGCAAAAGTCTATCGCTAATACTGCATTAAATTTTTCGTATTTCTGCACGCTCCGCGGCAACGTAAGCCTGTCCCGAAGCGGCGTTTGTTTATATTTTGACGCTGTAGAGATGAGAGAGAAAACAGGGCGTGCTGATTACGAATATGATACTGAAAATTGACGCAAATGTTAACTTCATAACGGAAATCTTCTTTTCAGAAACACTGGGTGTGTGGGTGTGGTACTGTCGCTTCCCATCTCCACAACGTGTTTACAAACAAAAATACACAGATGCGGCCCCGGAATAGGTTTACGTTGCCGCGAAGCATGCAGGAATACGAAAAATTCGATACAGTAATAGCGATAGTCTTTCGCAAATATCTCGAAAACTAAAAGCAATCCTCCTATATTGGAAAAGGAAAAAGTTATTAAAAATGTCGAAATCTATAACGTATTAAAATTTTATAAAAATCGGAGTACGCAGATCTGTTCTATATAATTACCGAGAGGTGTACCCTAGTAGAGATGAACACCCGGAAGTACTGATCGCCGTGAAAACATCCGCCTGGAACAGTGAGACACTGACCGTGCTAGGTGGTCACTCGGTTATTACCCCTACTTCATGGCCGAGGCAACTCGACTGGCAATCCTTTCGCGTGTGTGATAACTTAATTCCTGCTCATCTTTCTGTTGGTTTGCTTTCTCCGGGAAAGTCTACAACCGTGCTTGTTGTCCCTGCTCTGTTTGCCTAGTTTCCGAAGCTTTTCGTCCCGGAACGTCTCCTGCCATCTCCACAGACTGTAACGACTAATTCGCGTCGTACCAGGTCGTCGATTTGTTCGTTCAACATTAGTCTCCATGCAGATTGTCGTACGAAAATCAAACTACCAGTCATGAATCTCTCGGATCGCATTGCCGCGACAGGTCGGTCTGTCTACAATGGCCAGGAATCGTCGAAACATCGGGGCAAGTTTCCAAAAACGATGCGAGGGGACTGGGGAAACCGAGGCTCGATAAATCAGCGGAACGACTTGACTCGCTGAAAATCGATGCCGCGACGAGGAGTTTGTGTACATTTTGGTAAGTAGCACATAACCATTCTATCTAGAGCCGAACGGGCGGTTATGGTTTCCTAGCTCGGACATCGGAAAGCATCTTCCTTCGGTTACACCGATCCTTCAACGCTTCGCTATGATGCAGTTCATTCGCTGATCATTAAATAATTCAGTGCGAAATGTGTAAGAGATCGCCGGGATTAAAACGATAAATGCAGTAATAAAGAATAATCTTTATTTTAAATGTCTGTTTCCGGCGACGAACCTGACGAAACTGTTCGACGTTCGTTTGCCGTTAGCAACGAACCAGTTTGGGTGGCGTAACATGAACAACGGCTTACAAAAATGTTTAAGTGGCACGTTCATTAAGAGCTGATTTTGCTTTCAAAAATTGATAACTGTATCCCAAAAATGGATGCGCATTAACATGCGGATACGTTGATAAACGCGTATTTATCAGGTCGTTGGGTATGGTTATTTGACAATTTTCAACGACCTGACAAATACACGTGTACCCGCGCACATAAAATGACACGTAGCAAAGTACGCGTACGTGAAATAGGAATGTCTGTTGAACAGGCTGAAGGAGTCCATCGACCGGCGCAGGACCCAAAATCCTAGAAGAGAAAGGGTTGCAGCAGGCCGATCGACTCCGCCGAGTATCGCAGCCAAGTTCATCGAGAGCGATCCCCGCGCAAGTGTGTGAGAGGTTTCGAGAGTCTGTGTACAGGGGTTAGTCTGTGTACACACGTTCTATACTCTACGCAGCAAGGTTTCCGTGCTAGTTAGTAGCTCTCTCACGGCGGAGCAGTGAGCGGCCTTGACTCTGGCTCGCCGAGTGGATGCCTGTGTAGCCCGCGGAGAGCACAGGTAAAGTATAGAGAGCCCGTACACGTTCCCCTGCACGTGTCCTTCTCGTTCACCAACAGACAGCGAGTCTTCGTCCTCTCTCTTCGGCCGGCCAACGTGTCTCTCCCCTCTCTTCTCCTCCCTCCCCACTACAGACCCTCCCTTTCGTCCCCCCGCCCCGCGCACGGTTTTATCCGCCACCTTTCGCCCGATAGGCCGTCTCGTTTGCTCGCTCGCGCGAACGTCGAGAGTCTCTCTTTTTCCCGTGACGATCTGCGCTGTCGCTCTTGCCAAGAGAGGAAAGCTAAAACGGGCCAGTGAGCACTGCCTCTCCTGTGCTCTCCGGCGAGCAGGCGAACCAAGCTTCCTCTCCGCGAACAAGGAGAACGGGTCCTGGGATTGAGCCCGAGACGCAAAGCCTCCGGCCGACTGGGCTGACCGGGCTCTCTCTCTCTCTCCCCCTCTCCCTCTCCCTCTGACTGGGTTGAAAGGGTTTTTGGCAACGTGGCGATGCTCCCTGCTCTGCTCTTGATTCTTCGAATTTGTTGGGTTTCGCGAGAATTTAAATGTCTGTCGTGGAGGACTGAGACAGGATTAATTTGAGATGCTTGCGAGAAACGGTTATGGATTCCAAGTAGGTTCCAGGGTTTTAGAATTTCTATGCGCTTGAAAATATGTTCGGAATTGCAAATTCAAATCGTAACATTAAGATTCACAACACTGCTCGTGCCATTCTTATTCCACGAGATGTTACATCACCGCCATTTTCTCGATTACCTCACAAATCAGACGATAACGATCTAATCCACCTACAAAACAGTACAAAATGGAAATCCCTTGGATAACATGGTAAACAATAATTCACCAAATTTTTCACCAATTTTAAGAATCATTTTCTACATTCCCATCAACGTATGATCTGAAATAATTGTGCTATTACATTTGACTGGGCAAGCTCGAAGATGATCTCCAGGAGGAAACTTATGGCAGCGTTGACTACGAACCCGCGACAAGATGGACGACTAGCGGCACATCGCTCTAATGCCGGTGTCTATCGTTCAAGTCTCTGGAAATCGCCGTATGGATCGCCATAATTCGCAAAGCATCGCGATCCGATCGTCTCCTCCATTCCCGACACACGTTTCTCGAAATTGAAATTCCCCGGCGAGCATGGTTTCGGCATCGCGAGCCTAACTCCAAAGGAATTGCGAGAGGCCTAACTCTCGAAGCGAACCCGATCGACAACTTTCCAAATCGTTTATTCGACGAGATATAAATTCTCGATCGAATGCAGTCTTATTTATGTGGCGATAAACATCATTCGATTCGAATGAAACGCGAAATACTTGAATATAAATTATTAAAATGATTTTACGAATTTTCTTGTTACAATTGGATTGCTTAATCATATTTTCTCGCTATCGATTTCTCGTATAAATAGCAAAACAACTGCAACAATGAGATCGCCGGCATTTTATCGGTGCATCACAGATAAGAAAAAAAAACGTCCGGACGTTGAGAAAATTGCAAAACGCGTTGGGAAAACCAATCGGCGACCTTGCCCTACCCCCGGGGTCCCTTTAAATGGCGGCACCCAGCGCTCGGCTGTCCGTCGAAGCGATACACGGACGCATACGTAACTAATGGATGTCATATCCGGTCACGGTACGCGATTTGATAAGATCTGAAAACAAAAGGAGGAAAAAAGGCGAGCACGACCGGCAACACGCAACGACCATATTCGCAATCGGAAGATAAACATGGGCGCAGTCGCTCCAGGACAAAAAGAAATCCTATTTTGCCCAACCGTAGTTTCCCTTTCTCGTTTTTCGATCGCTCGTCTTCAAAAAATTATTTTACATATTAAATCAAGATTAAAATGTAAAAGACATTTCCACGATAAATCACAATAGTCGGTAATCATTTTTTCACTCGGAATGTATTAAGGTCCTCGGGAGAACATTCCGAATAGTAGTATTTTTAGATATTTTTTTTTAGGATCACTTTTTGATGATTAACGAATCGCGTCACGATCGATTTCTTCGACGTCCATTGAAAAATCACCGAGCACAAAGGGACAATGGATGGTCGACGAAGCAGAAGAGGAGGAAGACGAAGAACAAGAAGAAAACGAGGGTGAAGAAGGACAAAAACGAGCACAGGAAATCCATGAATCATCGGCGACGAATTTATTTTCGTTGGAACGATCCTACGCAACGTGGACGATTTCGAAGGCCTCGGGAACTCATTCTGTATTCACCGTGGACCGCTTGCATGTTGAAACGACTGTGAACAGGACTTTAATCCAGCTCGGTTTCACGGATTTCGTTGAAACTGCCTTTTCGAACCGTCAACCGCGACTGCGGTCACGAAAATCGCTTGTTTCTCCCTGACCGTCATTTCTAACCAGGAAACGGAATACGTAGAAAAATGTCTTGTAAAAAACTGAACAGAAATCACCTGGAACAGTTCTCTCTACGAGCCACGGTTTTCGAAAGAATTCCGTTCGAAGTCGCTCAAGCCATCTCGAGCAATCTCAAGCGAGCGAGTCAATTTCAAATATTGTTTACTTATTCCCGTAATAAGAGAAAATACACGGGAGAACATTCCTCCGAGCAAATTCGAGTGTTCCTGAATCCGCGAGGTCTACGTCGATTTAGTCGAAGACTATTTGGTCCTAGAGAAAAAGTTCCAACACGCTGTTTGTACGTTTTTCATGGGGAATCGGATGGCGTTGGTTAATTTCAGAAAACTCCATTCAGAGGCACCGGTTGATTCGCTTCGGAAGCGGTCGAACCGAAGGAAGGTAGACCGTCGCCGACAAGAAACGATCATTTTCCCAGGAGCAACGCTCATTTCCGAGTAATGGAAGTTAATGGAACAAGATGATTCCCAATGTTTCCATCGCGACCGTCGACCACTGATCCAGCTGAGCGTGACATTGGCCGGCAGCTCCGGATAGGATTTATCCTTGAACCGGAATATGGCCGTCGATCCGACAAAACTGCGATCTGCCGAGGCGTTTTACAAAGAAAACTGCCCAACTTTCAACATTATTTAATCCGATGAAATTGAAAATACGTCATCCGAGCTGAACCTAACCCCATAGATTTTCTTCGACATGGCATGCCGTAAATAAGTCGTATGTCTCGTATGTTCAATATGGTATGTCGTTTTCAACGAGACTTTCGCGATTCGCGAAATACTTTCCTGCGTGCATCCGATTTACTACGATTTGCAAGCTGATGTCGCAGATCCTCGGAACTCTGTTACGCGAAAGTCGCCACGCGGACGCACCGGATACGGTACTTTTACCGGAGGGAATGCCACCTTCGTACCAGCACAGAGAAAACGCTGACACAGTCCTCCGTGGCAGCGTTTCCCAACTCGAGGATCTTCGGAATCACATCTGATACGCACCTGAACCTCCCACCTCCCTTTTACGCAATAAAAATCAATAAAACCATATCAAATCTTTCTTCTCGGTTTCTCGTCTTCGTCAAACTATCACCAACGTATCAACGACATTTTTCCGATTATATACAACGAGCACCCACATGACACAATTCGCGGAACATTTGATTCCGTAATCCATGATTCAGTGGAACCTCCACTGTCCGAACACGATCTAGGTTCCATTAAACATGCTGCGAAGCATGTCATGTGGGTACTCATTTTAATCGGAAAAATGTCAGAAGCATGTTGGTAGCGGTGTCGTTCCTTTCGAAACTTTCACAGAAATTTATCGAAAAAATATATGTCGTAGCGATCAGTTCTGAAACGCTTTAGTCTCCGGAAACAAGCGACCGATTCACGGATGCACGGAGGCGACATTCCGAAGGTGCTGGCGAGCTGCATCTGAATATAGACTAGCGTATTTTAACCGTAGGTACTCTAATTATTCTCCGCTTGATAGTCGGCCAATTTCAATTTATTTTCACCTTCAATTCGCCGCGAGTCTATCTCGGATAGGCTATGAATCAGAGCGTCCTCAAACACTCTCGGACACGCACCATCTATCCTGAGTGCCATTTTAACGAATCCTCTGAACCTGTCTACTGGAACAGCTATCCGTCACATTAACCACCAAGAATACCCTAATTTAGAACATTCGTTTTCAAATTTTCTTTTATCCAGACATTTCTGTGTATTCAAGTTAGGTTTGCGACGATAGGGTTCAGGTTGCGAAACACTGTCCCCACAGGTTTCTGATATCGTTCCCCATGTACGTGGCTCGTTACTATTCCACGCACCGCTCACTAACACACGACGACTGCCGCTTGACGACCACCGACGACCCACTTCTCTCGCTCGGCCGGTCGTTTTGTTGGTCGACGTTTGATCCGAGGTGGTTTTCCCGAGGCCGGGAAAAGTTCCGGCGGATTTAGCGATCAGCGATCGCAATACGCAGCACCAGGCGTCATTTCTCGCTGCATCGCCTTGCTACGCAAATTTTCTTCGGTGGAACCAGAAAACCTTCTGCTTCAGCACAGATTCTATCACCGTTTCTCAATGAACGATACAGAAAAGTGAAGTTAAAAGAAATGTTTTTAATCGTTTTCAGAAGCGAGGAAGATTGAAATAACCGTAAATCTTTGGGAATGGCAGCCTACGCTACGCGTGATTATCAGACTGTAGAGGTAAATTGAGTTGGGTATGCTAATGGCGGTAGCCCCAGAAGCCTCGATTTACGTCAAACTCGACCAACTTATAAGGATCAACCTGATACACCAGATTATAGTGGCTAGACGTTCCTTCTACGCGATCGAGTCTCTTCTTTCTCGAGTGAGAGTGACCCACTGACCTCTTCCTGCCTTTCTCGCTCTCTCTCTCTCTCTCTCTCTCTTACTTGTCGTTACCATCTGCCTCTCTCTTTCTCTCTCTCTATTCCTTTTCCGCTCTTTCTCCAAGCCCTTTTCTTTCTCCTCCTCCCTCGAGAGACGAGTCACCTTGGAATTCTTCAACGAAACCACACGTGGAAAAATGGACGAAGATACCTTCTTCGCCGGTATCTCCTGACGTGAAACAGGTGGGCTGCACGTAATACTTTGACACTGTCGTAAACGTCATCAAGAATCGCGTTTGCAAAAACATTCTCGAGACGCTGCTTTTGATAAAATAAAAAACAACTTTCATTCGAAATAATTCAAGTATGACGAGTTCGGTATGTTGAGGATATTTTAATTAGCATCGTTTTAAGCGATTTAGATAAGCGATCGTCAAAGAATTTTCCAAGAACGAATCTCCGGCAGATCTTTTCCGAAAAGAAAACAGCTCGCGGCATTAGCCAGCAATGAGAACGGAGACTTCAGCGATGTTAATTCCTTGCAAATTGCAGAGTGGTGTAGGATAATTATACGGGCTTGTAGCGCAACATCGGTGCTGCTGCTGCTACTGATTCTGACTCGCTTTGCCTCGCCACGTTGCAACACAGTTTATTATGAGGCAATGTAAGAGAAATATTTGGATTTAATTCCCCAGGGGATGTTCGAGGGTGCTTCCCGCCCCTTTGTCGAGGGAGGAAAGACGGTTAAACGAGCTTTCGACGATTCAACGTTCCGCTTTTATATTAACCATTCTTTACTAAACCTCGAGCCACTTGTTTATTTTCTGTTCGTTCGATTCGAGTGCTATATTGTATTCCGATTCGCTGTGTTTCATTATTTAGACGATTATATGGCCCATTATTTTCCCCGTTCGTTTATTTACATTTTTCTGTTTTAACCCTGATTTGGTGAATCCCATTATTTCAATTTCGTGCTGGTTTGTTTTTAGCCGTGATTAAGATGTTCGGAAAGAAAGCTTTTGATGGAGAATTGTTTATGGTTGGATACAGCGTATATTGACGCAGAAACGAAGGAAAGCATCATCGCACCAGTCTCGCGATTTCGCAACGGGCTCGCGTAATTCTTTGCGGCCGGTGACGAAAGTTTCCGAGCGCGGAGCGACGGAATGTGAAAGGACGTGCAAAATTTTTGCACGTTTCGCGCGGTTTTGTCGCCGGGACTCATTAATTTCAGTTATTTACTCGTCCGATTCGCGTGTCTGGCTGCCTCGAGGGGAACGCACTGGCGATAACACCTCGTTCCGTAAATATTACAAACTCTAATTACCGTCGCACCTCTAATTTCACGGAGTTCTCGAACTGTGTCTAAATGACGCTATTATGAACGCGATTAAACTACTCTGCCTCCGTAATTTCCTTTTCCTTTCCGATTTACTATCATTGTTCAGCTTATAAATTTAAAAAGGAAAATCTAACATTTATAATAAACGCGTTTCTCGCTAAACAAACCTGCCTGATCAAACCAACTCAACTCTGTACAAACTATAGTTGCCGAGAAAGCAAGATCCAATCGTGTACACCAGTAAATTTCCACAACGTTATCCGGACATGTATCTCCGTCGTTCTAGGAAAGAAAGGAACCGGAAAACGAACTTCTAACTCGAAACGAAGGAGACCTCTGCACGTGTGTTCTTTAATTCGAAGGCCCGGAGGAACGAGTTCTCTTCGTAGTTTCTTTTTCGGACGTGTTCGAAGCCAGTTCGACGAGCGCGCGGATGTGACGGTCTAACGGTTCCTCGCCGAAAACCGTGGCTCGTTCCGATCGCACCGGAATATTTACGAATGGATTATGCGTGTTTCCGTGAGAGTGTGCGTCCGTGGGTGTTCGTCTAGCGCGTCTCGTGAGGCCGCATTATCGTCCAGCCGGAATCCGATGACCCATTTCGGCGTCGTACCACGTGGAACCCGAGAATGCCTTCTCTCTTTCGTTCTCTCTCTCTCTCTCTCTCTCTCTCTCTCTCTCTCTCCTTCTCTGTGGTATCCCGACCATGCGGAGCACTGCATCGAACACTGCAGCCCACGTGCAGTCGATTGCATTCGACATGGGGGAGGAGAGCGATGGCCCCCTGGGGTGGAAATAGAGAAATTGTTTATCCCTGATTCAATTCGGGATGATCGATCTCTATATTTTTGGACGCGTCGCGGGTGGTTCCAAGTTCAATGAAAAAAAACCGGAAGCTATTTCAGAATGAATAAAATTATAGTTGAAATAATTATTGAATTTATTTAGAAAATTTATTAATCATGAGGGTAATATTAAATTAATATGAAAAATTTTCATTTATTCAAATTTATATAGAGCATAACATGTACTAAATGTAAAAGTCCGGCTAAATGAAGCAATTGAAAATTAATGTTTCGAGTAATATTTAATTTTATAGAACGATTGCAATTAAACCTCCGTCAACAATACCACACGGTGTTTGCAAGTCAATGAAAAAAATAAGAAATAACTATCAAGATTTAAAAAAAAAATAGAAATGTTCAAAGTTGGACAACTTTTTGCGTAAATAACTTGATTTTAAAAAGCATACTACACACGATAAGAATTTTAAAAAAAGTGTGTCCGGAATGTCGCTTTGATCGTGTCCGATAAAAGGCGAAAGAACCCTAAACGCAATGCCAGAGATGATTGATCCCGTCCCTGAATTGATCTCGCCCCTTCCTCTCCGCCCCGCGTGTCCTTGCTGCGATAGATGTTCGTCGACGCGCGATGTTATTTCCATCTTACGCGGCTCTCTCGGGTTTATTGCATCCGTGTGACGTCCGTCGGGTGCAGCAGGTAGATACACGTATACACGGCGACCGGTGGCTTTAAATAACGCTATGCGTCACGCGTATGTGTCGGTGCGATGCACGCGGTCGACAGCCATTGTGTTTTCGTTCGCGGCGAAGCACAGCCGCCAACAGCATGGCAGCAGAGCAGTACCAGCATCAGTCGCCGCTCGCTGACTGCTGCACGGTACCGATGACCCGGAAACTAGGTCACGGTCCTCCGGCTTTTTCCCTCGACGAATGATTCACGGTTGCACCGGGAAGCTGCTGGACGTACCGGCTCCCGCGAATTCTGGGAAGCTTCGGTTAAGTGGCGGGAACGCTACGTCAGGCCCACGAACCTTTTCACACCTGCGATACAGTTCTAGAGCTCGAGCCGAGATTCTAAGATCTTAAGAGGCAAGGGTCACCACGTGTGAGAACTAGAAAGTAACTAGAATCTTACTAGATTTTGTATCAAAACATGGGTTTGCGGGCTGTCGCTTTTTTCCCTTATACGAGCATATTTTGAGCTGCGCAAGGGTTCATTTGATAGAGGAAGGTTAACTACACAGTGCTCTGCCCCATCATATCAGTCAAAAATGTCTATTTGTGACAGAAAAATAAGCCCAAAGTAGAGCAAACATCGAGAAAAACACTAGCAGATTCCGATGTACTTTTCTATTACAAATAGAAATTTTTAACTGATATGATGGGCAGAGCACTGTGTAGTTAACCTTCCTCTATCAAATGAACCCTTGCGCAGCTCAAAATATGCTCGTATAAGGGAAAAAAGCGACAGCCTGCAAACCCATGTTTTGATACAAACTAGTAAGATTCTAGTTACTTTCTAGTTATATCACGTGGTGACCCTTGCCTCTTAATAATTGTGTCAGAATCAAAATTGGGAAAATAGCAAAGAATATGCGTGGCTAGACCCGAATTGGATACCACATGTATTGTGGATAACAGATCCGTGGATATCAACTCAATTCGGACAACTGATAGTAGAGGGGCAGTCTAACGACTGTCCCGGGTGTGGTTTTAGGTTTTTAGTGGGTATGCCGACTCCGAACATCTTGAGCAGTGAGTCCCACACTACCCCCTTCTGGGGTGTACGTAATGGTATTTTCCCCCACATCCGTAAAAAAAGAATCAAAATTAGGACTCACGACGAATTGGTACTCTTACAAAGTTAACACGTTAAACGCCCCGCGTGAATCGGTGAAGTTTCTCCCGGGGCCCAAATCCGACCGCCGCACAATGGCCCGGTAACCCGCTTTTTGTGGCCAAAACTATTGTAGCGTTATTTCAAGATTTAACCCTTTGCACTCGGAGTTATTTTACTTGGAAAATTAAACATGTCTTCCTATCTAGAATAATTCTATTCTATGTGGTTTGTTTTTATTTTGTGGATATGAAATTAATAGAATACCTCATACAATATTGAAATGTTTAATAATTGATTAGATCCCAACATATTTAATAATGTAAACGATATTTTGAATTATAGTACAGCAATTTTCAGCGGTGACTCAGAGTCATCACTCGAGTGCTAAGGGTTAATGTTATCTTGTTATAGGTCGCTGGATTGGTCTTGATACCAGTTAGAACGTAGTTACGATGTAAAAAATATATGTTAAAAAATTAAAATAATAATTAATAAATAATAGTAATAAATATTAATATTATAATATTAAAAATTAATATTATTTTGTTATTAATTATTAATTAATTAACTAATATTATTTTATTTTAATTTTTTAGCATTAGAGTGCGTACTTCGCACACGAACGTCTGCTTGTTAAAATACACGTAGAATTATAAAGCGTGGGAAGGTGCAGCTGAAATTTACATGTGTATGTATTGAAGGTCTAAACTTTCAGAAAAATTAAGTTTGAATGCTAACATTTTTCAACATTTTTTTAAAACTCTACCTAAAGTTCGCATTGTGTGTGTGTGTGTGTGTGCACTTAACTTTCTGTCCTTCGTATATTCATTGAAACATGCTTATATTACCATTAAATTACTGAAATATACCTGCTCACACATACGAAAATATAGTACAAACTTTCATTTTAGCAGTGTATAAAGAATAATTCAATTATTTAGTTGTTCCTCCAATTTCATAATTGTGAACTTCAAACGCTATATCTGCTCGGAAAGCTATCCGAAAGACCTAATATTTAGAATTTCGAGGTTTTAAAGTGTTCTTATTATGAGGGAAAAAAAATTTTGTTGAAATTTTAAAGTCGGAAAATTGAATATTGGCCACAAGAAACGGGCTCCGGTACGCACAACGCTATAATGTGTTTTTCATATTTTTATGTTGTATATTCTTTGGTTTGCATTATGCATCAATTATTTGAATTAGTACGAAATCATGCTGCTCGAGAGTGCAGCATAAATTTCTCAGGTTTTCTTCATATAAGCTAAATAATTCAATGTAATTCTATGATCATGATTACTCCACAATATTAACGACAATGAATTCAGAAACATTATCTGCTCGAAGAATAGTATCCGATCAGAGCTTTATTTTTCATTTAATAAATAATCATATTGATTGTTCCTCTCTGTTTTCTTAAATCAATTTTACGTATCGGAACTTGAATTGAGAAGAAGAGCTGGTTTCCAAACACTTTCAGCAAAATCGACGTATGGATTAATTAATCCAATGAATCGCAGTATTGCAAAATTATGCACTATTTATAATCGTGTTGATTGTTTCATTGAATTTCTGGAAAATTTTAAAGTGCAAATATCCAGAATTATATGATAATACCATATCGAATGTACTATTATTAAATTTTTCTTGTCACAAAAATGTTTCGGGCCTCTCGATCGCGATGTTCCGAGATACCAGGCATTCCTCAAGGTTCCCAGAATTCGGTATTGTAGACAGACCTGATTAACGCGAAGATATAAATGGTTGGGCTAGTCGGGGCCCAAGGTTGGTGGAATAATGAATTATTGCTCGCTCGGAAAGAGATCAGAATTTCAAGCAGGGCCCGTTAACAGACCGAGATTAGAAGAATTTAAAATCCACGGGTGGGATTGGATTCGGATAGTAGAAAGAGGAGAGGGCTAGAATTTGGGTCAGTTGAGGTGGGGGATGATATTATGGGTCCGGGCTTTTAACTCGACGACCGTAGCAACCGACTCGAGAGATCAGAATTAGGCAACCAAAACGATTATACGTGCGAGTGGTCGGTCAGGTGAAGAAACTTTTAGCCATTATAGTGCGTACGATGAATTTGAAATAAGAAATTGATCGTCATCGAGAATGAGTAATAAAGTCTAAGATTTCGAAGATACACCGTGTAGTCCTACGTAAAATTCCAAAAATCAATTCCTGACCTTGACAAGAACATGCAAAATACATATCCTATTCGTCCGTCTTTTCGGAAATAATGTGTTCACATTACACAAATCTAGTTTCGAAATCAAATTAAATTTTATCCGACATCGAGAAAGAATCGTATCGATATTACAGAATGGCGCGGCGTTCACGGAAACCGAAGAAAACCAACGAAACATCTCGGAAAGCGAGAAGGTCAACTCCCCGCGAGCCAATAAACGACCTTTAAAGGTGATCGACCCACAAGATCGACCGACATTTCGCTCCCGGAGCTGGGTGCCGGTGGCTTTTTTTCGAAATGCCGCGTTCGATTTTGTCCACGGTGAAATTGGGTCGAGGCCGAGCCGACTGCGGTAGAGGGGAATCGACAGCCTCATAGGACCCCGTAAAGGCGTTCGTCATCGATTGCGCCATGTTGCACCATACCTGACACCGGTTGCGCAATTCCAGCATTTCCAACGCGTGTATCCCCCCGTCAGCTTTATTATTCGGTCGCGACGCGTTGACCTCACTGTGCTTCGCAGCCGTCATAATTAGTGCACACGTTACCTATTTATAATCTATCTCGAGCGATTTCTATGTATTTCCGGTGCTAGACTCACTCCTTCCCGATAACAACGATCGCTGCGTCGTTGTCGAATAATTTTTTAATAACCTTTCCTCCTGTCTACCGACATCAATCAATTCGTAACGTGTAAACATTTTAAACGATCACAGTCGGCTAATATATCGCGCAGTACTATTAGGAGGAGTCGAATAATATCAAAACATAACAAAAAAATCTCTGTTTCGTTGCACCATCCGATTTCCTCGACGAAACTTTTTGCATTGCAGATAGCGTTCGACTATAAACCGAATACAATGTAGATAAGGTTTTAAATACACGAATGCTAAAACATTCTCGACTTACTCCAACCGCGTCTTATCGGTCGAGAGGAGAGATAAACACCGGCTGTTCCCTTACCGTACACAAGAATTCAGTTGTGTGCAGTCTATGACTATTCAAATATCCGGAGGAGTCGAGTGCTTTAACGACACTTAACCATGGATACCAATAAACACACCTAATCAACTAACAAACTTTTAACCTCTTGCCCCGCAATATCGAGTCAAACTCGCGACGAAGATTCGTATTTATCGAGATAAGAAATATTCTACCTGAATTGCAACAAACCGTGATGAGACACCGAATTGCCTTTTCTTATAGAATACATTTAATAGGTTGGAAATAATGTAACAAATAGTATTTTTACGCGCCTTAATTCGCGAACGATGGTTGTTCAAACTCGTCGAACGCCGCGTCAGTTTTCCCAGTCACTACATACATATTTAGATTATAGACGTACGAAATGCTATGCGACAGATAAGACGCATCGTCTAAGTTCTCCACTTTCTGTCAGCATTCCGTTGAAGCACTATCGTCGTTCGGACTGCGCAGCGAGATTCAACTAAACTGTCGGTTTCGTCACGTCGCCTGATAGAAGCGTTCGACTTTTCCTTGTAGTGAAATTAGACATAGCGGTTGATTAGAAGAGTACGAGAATGACGTAGTAACGTTTCCTAAAACGACAGGGTTCGCGCGTTTAGGAGGAACGTACATCCACGAGACACATCTAAAAGTATAAAAGTCAACCTAACCTCGACCGAGCAGGTGCACACCCGCCATTCAAGAGAAACGTGAAAGAAACGTCGAAAAGCAGCACGCACCTTCAACAGCGTTAGCGAAGGGCGACGCAGGGTCGTTTCCGGTGGGCAGGACAGTGGTGGTCGTGGCGGTAACAGTGGCTCTATAGTGTTCACCGTTTCCCTGGAGTCCTCTGTGCAGATCGAGATCCCACAGTTGAAGATCCTCCGTCCTGACCGCCGAGCTCTCCGGGGTGGAGGGTTGAAAATTCGGCGGGGGTGATAGGACCCCGCTGCTGGATACCTCGGGGCTGGACTCCTGCAGGTTGCCGGTATGCCTGTTGCCCCATCTTCGTCGGACCCCGGCGACGGGTAGACGGGGCACGGTCTGCAGCATCTCGCCAGCCTGCTCCACCTTCTGGACCAGCGTGGTGTGCTGTTCCTTGGGCTCCACCGTACAGAATTCCTTCGAGTACCGTCTCTCAAAAAATTATCCCAGCTAGGCACCCTTGAAAAGGTGCCTAGGAAAATCAGCCGAATAGCAGCCCCCCACTCGATATCCAACAGGTACCGACACGAACAGTTCTCTCTAGCCGGCACGGCCGCGGCGCACTGTTTACGTCGTTACAGCACGACGGCTGGCACTGCACTAGTCGTTGACCCCGATAATTCGTTCGTCGACCGAAATCGCGGGGAATACGAGGTCAGGGCAGCATCGATTCACTGTCAAGAGTCCATGGTCCCCTCGAGAGGCTCACGCATCGGTCTCGGTCGGCCGCGTCGCTTTTCCTCGTTGCCCCTCCTTCTACTACTACTCCTCTTCTTCTTCTTCTTCTTCTTCCTCCTCCGCCTCCTGCTGCTTCTGTGTCTCTCTGTAGCGTGCACAACGCGGCAACCAGGCGAGCGAGCGAGCAGGCAACCCAAACACGCACACCGTACCAGAGCACAGATGAGAGGCAGCAAGCTCTCGTGGCTCTCGTGACTCTCGTCTCGCCTCGGCTGCTCTCGTTTCTATCTCTCTCCCACTCTCGGTCGCGTCCCGCTCGCTCTAATGGCGGCCGGCCACCGGAGTGTCGGTCATCCAAGAAACGGGGTCACGATCGCGCAAAAGGGAACGCAGCGGGTTGGGGTAATGGGGTGGGGTTGCGGGGAGGAGAGGGGTATCTCGGCAAAGGGGAGGGGAGAGAGCGACCAGACGCAGAGACCGGGCCGCCTCGCCTCGGAACGTCAGCCAGCCGAGCGGTCGCGGTGGAAGTGCATCATTTTCACTGGCGAAATTCCGGCAAAGCCCGAGGAGGAGGCTGCGCGCACAATCCGTCCGTGGATCGAGGTCACGCCGGCCGTGTGTACGATCCTTCCTCTCCTCTCGCTCCACTTCTATCTCGCTTCTTCCTCTCCTCTTCGCGATCTCCGTCTCTCTTCAAGCTTTCTTCGACAGCCACCGCCGCCGCAGCCGCTGCGTACCCGGCCGAAGTTTCTCGGTCGGTGTCCCTCTCTCTACTTTCTCGGTTTCCCAACGCACACGCACACACCACGTACACGCATACACTGTCGCGAGCGCGCGTGATCTCTCAGCGACGACGATCGGCCCTACGGAACGAGGCGAACTGCGTCGACGTCGACGTGTCCCGCGCTTCAATCGCTTGCTCTTCCATCGTTCGCAGTGCGCATCCTCGGCGAATGGACTCGGCGCGTCAACGAGTTTTGATTTTGTCCGCGGTACACTTGGATTCGCTCGAATGCACGCGATAATTCGTTTCCGCGTGTTGTCGGTAGAATTCGGCTACTCCGACGGTGTGTTTACTGGTGCTCGAAGATCGCAATCGAGGAACGACTAAGAACACACGCGAGCGCCACCTAACGATGTTACACCGTCAGCGGTCCGCCACTCACTGACCGCGTACGGGCGGCAGCGCGGGCACGAGGGCCGCCGCCGCCAGGCTCCACTGTACCTCTCGGACCACCGACAACCAATCAGAAACGACGCTGCGCCTACTTTCACTGTCGCGCGTACCCTGCACCGTAGGGTGCCCGATACCTGCGCAGTGCAAACGCACTGAAAACGGTGCGAGCCACTGCGTTCCCCCTGGCCTCGCCGATTTTTTCAAAGAACATCTCAACTGTTTATGACGTCCCATGGATGTCCCCGCTACATTCCTTCAACGGATATCCGACGATTTTCGACAATTTTCGACGTTTTCCAAGTATGTAACAATTTCCTCCACACGCGTGTAAAATTCGTCTGATTCGTTACCGACAATTGTCTCTGTTCCATGTAAGTTCCAAGGGGGCGGATATGTTGGATATTGTGCTGCGATGGTTCTCGCGGATTATCCCTCGTGACTGGACACAAATCTAGAGCACATGCCTTCTACAGATCTTTTTTTATCAGGCTCGCGATAAAACTGCGAACAACAAAGGCCTCCGTGGCAGGGGTCAGGACCGGTGACTAACAATCAGCCAAGATAATTCGATGGGAAGCAGAGCGCGTTCGAACAGAATCTTTTATTACCGAAGCTGTTCGTTATTGCAAGAAAGTAGGGTAGATTTGCAAACTTAATTCTCAACCCCTTCGTTTCCACTAACACGAACACTGCTCGCATTTACTTTTAATCTTTTCATCGATACGGCCGTCTATGGGGTGAACAATTATTTTACGGGAGCATCTACCACGTGTAGAACGAAAAATCGGAGAACGCGTCTCTCCGTGGTGGAATAACCCCGAGAACCAGTTGCCAGATGTTGTAGGGCAGGTTCGAGGGCATGAATGGCAATTTCATTCGGCTAACGAGCGTTTTCTTACGCTACAGAAATCGCGAACGGGTTTTCTCGGTCGGTGCATATTGAACTCCGGGTACGAACTTAGAACTCCGTGGATCTAGAATGGGCGCCGATTGGCGGCGGTGGTGGTAGGGGAGATAGCCCTTTTGACTCGTCGAGCGGCGGTGGGGGGTGGGAGGTGTTTGCGACCCTAGCCGGTGACGTCATCCACCTGTTACACCCTGAACAGACACACAAGCACGCACGCACGCGACGCATGCGCACACCGGCACACCGACACACCTGGAACACGCGCACACAACACGGACGCAACATCGGCGCCGACCTCGGTGCCGTTTTCACCGGGGAAACCACGGTGAATGTCGCAGATCACCGATGCACAACCTGTGGCCCGTGACCTCGTTTTCAATGAAGCCGACGCTTTTCACTAATTCCGACGTGGGTTCCGAGCCCGGGGGATGAATGGGGGTCGGTCGAGCCCCTTTGCCAGTGTATCGTCGACAAATTCAAAGCCGCGGCTACCTTTTCAAACTGACACGAATGCGTAGGAGATAAGCCTTAGCGGTTACAGCGAGGATTCTTGCGAACCTGTCCCGGTAATATCCAGTGGGTTGCTTTCCAATAGGAACGTCCGAATATGTGCATCGCAGTTGATTTTATGGGATGGAGATACAATAAATTCCTTCTCGAGGTCGCTGGTTTAACGAGACTCTAAGGTCACAGGTATTTATTTACTGGAATCAAGGGTTACAAAGTGGAGAGTGGTTCTTTACGCAATAATAAAAATGTTCTACTAGAAGTGCGCGATAAACCGTAGTGTCGCTTCGAAGCGTTGATCGAGAGAGTAGTCGTTACATCGTCAGCGTGTGCGTGGGTGTAAGTTAATTAAACCGCAGCAGTCGGATGAAAAATTCTTCTTGACAATGTAAAGCATAATTCAGCGCAAACACGTTCGGTTTGCGTCAGCAAATGATCTCGGTGTAAAAAGATTCGCGCGACACAGAGAGGAAGAAACGGGGGAGAGAGAGAGAGAGAGAAAGAGAGTGAAGAGCGATGGTTCACGGGACGTCGAGGGCGCGTGGGAGTCACATTACCCAGCCAGGGCTATCGGGGGTGGGTCACGGCCAGAGAAACGGGGACAACCCTCGGCTCACTCTGCCGGGCCTGGAAGAGTGGTTGAATTTCCAAACCTCGACCCTCTCCCCTCTCTCTCCTCCCACACCCTCACGGTCAGCTGTGTCGGCTCGTTTGCATCCGACAGGATTCCTTTTCCTAAAAATAGAAAGCCAGGATATGCCAGGGTTGCATGGTTGTCTGGGGTGACGCGGGTTCAACGACAGAAATCCTTCGAGGAGCCTGAGCCCCACGCTCGTGAAACAGTGTATCGACCGACCAAGTTTCACTTCCGGAAACGAACAGGTGTGCTAACTTTGACCTCGAGACAAGGGTGTTTGGCAATACTTCTCTTCCTCTTGCTTAAAAGTGATCCTACAGGCGAAGCGAATGCAATGTAATTTTGCACGACATTGGGAAAAATGAATCGTTGCATAATGCTTGTTTATTCAACATTATCTCGAAGCAAGAAATATAAGACTTAGACCACTTTCATAATTATAGGCACATATTATGGTGTGTTTCGTGAACACGAGGAATTAAACAAATGAGAGATTTAAAAGTGAACGAGTATTTATGGAACGTTCTGCCATGATACTTTACGGGAAAAATTTCCGTCGCGCTCGTAGTAGGAATTCATGTAACAGATATCCGAAGTGAAATCGCACGGCGTCCTTTAAAACCCGCCGCTGTTAAAGCCTAACCTGGATACGTTCGACTTCTGTGAATGGATTCCTAGGATCTCGCATGATTCTTTTTACGGCGGTTGCTATTAGTCACGCATCGCGCTCACCCTGTAATAGGCGTTCGTTTCAACGTCTTCCGTTCCTCTGGGTACATGTACCTCTCCGGCAAAATTACCATTCGCCGGGCAAACTATGCCGCTTTATATTTCAGGCGATTTTCGTAACGCGAATCCGAGTCGGCGATAAACGCACCGATAAATAACGAAGCGGGAGGGCGTTCTCGTGGTTTTAACGACCGTTAGTCGATTCTCCGTGAAAACCCGAATCGAAAATGTGCGAGGCGTTCCTTTCTATAGCGTTTCGTTTCCCGGCAAATTCAATCCGAAAGTGGGGCGAGCGGCGCGCGTTCGTCATCGATTTCCTCGGGAACAGGATGGTGCAGGCGAAAATATCATTTTAGAATTTCCCTTCAGTTTTCCCACGGAGAATATCATAATAAACTCTACCAATCTGGAAAACTCAGTTTGGCTCGGCAGAAGATGAATATAACCGTACACTACTAGTTTCGACTGAAACGATCTACAACTGCGGAAAGTCGGCACAATTTTTCACGATAAAAACTCTGTTAAAAGAAATTCCCAAAACTTCCCTCCAGTGGCTCCTATAACGAATAATACCGTTCCGCGACTTGTTCATTGCAAACTCCCACGCTAATGGCCGGGAAACTTGAAACGCGTTAATTAAAATGCTGGACGGGGGGCACACGAACGGAATTCCCGTGGATTAGCGTCCCAGGAAAATATCCAGCTGCGGACGGATATGATAAAATTATTTTTAATAAAACGCCGTAGCTTTTTGGAATCCGTTAAAAATTGGGAAGAAAATTGTACGGAGAATTGCGAACGCACGTGGAGAGGATTCGAAATACGAGCGACAGTTTCGGGTGGGTTTGCGAGACCGCGTGGAACTGGTGGAAAAAATAATAAGAGGTCGGTGATACGCGGAAGAGTGGTCAAAGATCTCGGGTTTTGCGGCCGGGGAACGAGGAAACGAGCACCGCAACGATTTCGCGGCCTCGTCGGATCGTTTAGCGTCGTTCACGAGCGAGCCTTAATCACGGTGACCTCGTGCCACTGTTTACGAGCCGGCACAGCGCTGATTTTACGTCATCGATTTTACCTTTCGTCGGCCGAGCCTCGCGAACACGCAACGCCGACGATCTCGTTTATTATTAACAACGCACGCACGCCACCGGACTGCACAGTGCACACTGAACACCCTGAGATATGCGCAAACTAGAAACAACAAGTGTAAATTGTCTGAAATCGAAGATACAGTTTGACTGTAGTGAATTCTTCTCGACGAAACCGATCGAACGAACAAATCACAGTGGGTGCAGAAAGTTTTGTTTGAAATTGATCAGTGAACGAATACTTTTTACGCCCACTGTATATTAACGCGTTACCGACCGGAAATTATACATAATTTTTAATGGAAAATTTAGTAATTACACGGTCCAACAGCCAAAAATCTTTTCGATTCTCACTATGCATTTCTTATAGAGTTTTTCGCGCTGATTCCGAATTTGGTCTTAATTTTTTCTCCTAGACGCGCAGTTTTTGAGAAAGGATATAGCCGGATAAGATAGTTAAAAATGCCCTTGAACCGAATTGTATCAACGATGCGTCATTCGAAAGGGCACCAAAAAAAAAACATACTATGCAAAGTTGCAACCCTATATCTCGATCCAGAGGGTAGTTATGGGGTAAAATCGAAAAATCAGTTTTTAGCCTATTTTCTCTAGTTAATGATGTTTAGAAATTTTGAAAAAAATCTGACACATGTCAAGAACCCAAATACATACTTTGCAATTGGCTTCAGATTTTTTAAGTGAAAATCCTGCTTGCAAAAAATCAAAAAACTCAAAAAAATCGAAAAAATGCAGATTTCACATGGAAGTTCTAGAGTGTCCATATTTATATTTTTACAGTAGCAGTATATTGTTATAGGTATTGTTCATGAATTTTCAAAAAGTCTTTAGCGGTTCTGCGACGGAGACCATAGCCGCTACACCAACAGGTATTGTTGAAATTATTTTCTAAATATTA
>CM052344.1:11421900-11464664 GCA_028455595.1 Lasioglossum vierecki | reverse complement strand
AAAAACTCTATAGGAATTGCATAGTGCAAATTGAAAGGTCAAAAAGAAGTTTGAATTTCTTGGACAGTGTTATATAGAAAAGGTCTGCGTACTCCGATTTTTATTAAATTTTAATATGTTATAGATTTCGACATTTTTAATAACTTTTTCGTTTTCCAATGTAGGGGGGTCGCGTTTAGTTTTCGAGATATTTGCAAAAGACTATCGCTAATACTGTATTGAATTTTTCGTATTTCTGCCCATTCCGCGCAACGTATAAAATATCTCAACGTATAAAATGACCTCTCTACATTGGAACATGAAAAAGTTGTTTAGATTGTGTTGCTGCATAACATTAAAATTTCAACAAAATCGAAGTACGCATACTTTCCCTATATAATTACCGAAAATTTCATTGTGAACCAACAAATCACCCTCTATAACGTCATCTAATACTTTCGCTTATGGTTGTAATGTAAAAGAGAATTTCTATGCTGTCCTTTAGTAGAGCACAATTATTGAAAATCCTATTTAGGTAAAGTGTTAAAATGATGTCTCGGATTAGCAGTTTCGTGCGGCGAAATCGGTAGTGAGCGTGTAGCATCGACGGCCAGAGCAGGAAGACGGCGTAATGGGTCAACGTCAACGGAGGAGGCGCACAGACCGCAGTCATTGATATAATCTTCGAAACGCGTCGAATGTCAGCGGCGGGAAGCGGCGGGAAGCGGCGGGAGATGGCGGGAGGCAGAGGGAAGGCAGTTGGTGTCGGCGTCGGGCTGCTGATGCATGGCAGAAGGCGTAGGCCTTGGCGGTCGTAATCGTTAGTCACCGATAATGCCGCTAACGAGGCCTCCGCGTGTATATTCATACGAGCGAATGCGACTGCAAAAACACCGTCTCTCCCGTGCTCTTGACACTCGCTCACCCCTTCTGCCGTTGCACAATCACAATCATGTTTTCACCTTGCAAATCCTCGGCGCGGCGCGCGGCGTTCGATTTCCAGAGCGTGGGAACGTTTAAGCAGTGTTTTCTTTTCTTTTTCTGCGTCGTCGACGGTCGCTAATTACCATCCGAACGATCTAATCGCCCCCGAGAATTTGCATTCCGATCGGACATCTCGAGACTTAACCGTTCTTTCATACGCTTCAATGCTGCACCGTTTTCCTGCATCCGTCTCCGCGAATCGACGTATGCTCACATTTTCTTAGAATGTAACTGTCCGAGCTATCGAAATGGGATTCCAACTGGCTTAACAGTCATCGAAAAATATCTAACAGTCCCCGAACAACCATGCCAGTCGACAAATGGATAACGAAGTCCAAGTAATGGACTACTAATCAAGCACTACAGTACACACAAGCGATCAAACGACGTACTGCATCGATCGAATTAATAGTTCCCCATGACGTAACGGAATCTGCTACAATGAATAATGAGTAACACGAGAGACACACCTAGTAATCCTTCATCCGCCTCGCAATTCTTTCATTACTTTGTTCAACGAGACCATTCTAAAATTGCGAAAAAATCAAAACATCGATCCACTCGTTTCCCCAAAACATCAATATTTTTTCTATTCAATTCAGAGAAGCATCACGAAAGGGATGTTTGATTAATTTTCAGACGTATGTGCGAGGCAACGAAGAGGGATTTGTCGACGAATACGACGAAGTTCGGTTACGCAGACGCGCTTCTCCCTAAATTTTCCATTGCACAACAAATAGCGCAGGTGCTTGACACTCGCCGGACTGCATACTGCATCGGATCTCCGCGAAACGATTACTATTGGCAACCAGAGTCGCTTATTTCTGGAAAGAGGCTGCCCGATGAGTCATTTTTCAGCAAACGATCGCGTCTCGGTTTAAGGTTCATTCGCATTTCCTTCGTTTGCACACGTGCGAACGTCGACGATAGACGATGCAGGTCGGCAATCGGCTAAAACGCAACGCAACGTTTTCCCCTCTCGCCCTTCCACCCTCTCCTCCGCGCACCGCTCCGGCAACGTGACATCGGGTAAATTAATACCGCGGTATTTTTAGACTAGCGTTCCATGTGAATATATTTTTTCAAATTTTTTAGCAGCGTTTTCCGTCCACTCCCTTTCGTCGCTAGTAAATCATCCATCCTGCGACGAATGATATTTGTTGATAATCAAATTGGTCTTATCTCTGGCTTATACTTGAGAAATTGTATTATTTAGTATGTATTATTCAAATTTTATACAGTAACGTTAACTTAAATGTACCATTGAAATTATCGGCACAAATTTCACGGACAATAACTTTGGCCGACCGAATTTTTCCAGCAATGATTTTAAATTCGTTGTCGGCCAAAGTTATTGTCGGCCGAATGTCTGGAGTCGGTGGAAATCGTGTCGGGGAAATGGTGTCGGTGATTTCCATGGTACTCATCGTCGTCAAGAGAAAACAGCGTAACTATTTTTCGCGCAAATCACAGAGCCATAATAACCTGGCAAAATTGCGAAGTACTATGATTGTTAAGTAATACTGCACGTCATCACTGAATTCCACCCAGTCCAGGTTAGCACGTGCGTAACCGAAGAGGAAGTTACGGGGCTCCCGGGACCCTGACCCAGGTATAGTCGAGCTCGGCCCGAATCCGGGGTGACAAAGGTGTCCTTCCCCGTAGCTCCTAGGCACTGGGGTGAGAGGCACCTGAAGAGAGAGCGCGTTTCGCGTCCCTCGGGCCAAGGTCACAGGGGTGAGAAGTTGGCCGAGGCTTTCTCGCCAACCAAGGGAGAGAAGGCAGCTGGCGCGTGCGCCGATCTATCTATCCGAGGATCACAGGTACAGGGACCAGGTTCTAAAGAGAGAGAGAGAGAGAGAGAGGGGGGGGGGGATCCCAGCCCTAACCTCGATTCGAAGGCCCGTGGCGGGACAACACCTGACCCGGATCAACCTAGAAACCGAGGCGGCCACGACCGCCATACGCATTTCGGGTTCAAGTTCAAGGCTGGCGATACACTACGAGACCCCCCCTCTCTCTCTCTCTACAATGTTTTCATCCGTTGATGACTCTTTTTCAGATGATGTCGATATTCGATACTGATCGATAGACTGCGGGCCTTTATCTATCTATCTATATAAATAAAAATGAAATGCTGTTCGTTGGTAAGCGCATCACTTGAAAACCGCTGCACCGATTTGGCTAATTTAAAAAAAAAGTTCGCAATAGTCCGAATAAGGTTTTTCGGGAATGAAAAATTGAAAAAGTTGCCCGGAAGAATGGAAATTCGAGAAAAAATGAAAGTGCTTCTTTGTATGGATTTTTTGTATGAACTCAAGACCATAACTGACGATTCCAACGATGGATATGCGTAATTCTGTTTATTATTGAAATTTGGACATTAATAAAATTGTATGCATCGACTGCAAGAGATAAAAATCAAACTGCATGTTATTTCTTTTCTTCCCGATTTTTATAGAGGAGAAATCATATATTGACATCTTTAATTTGAAAATTTTTCAACGATTTGGAATTTCGTCTACTCAATTTTCCCATAAACGTATAAAGATCCGCAGTCCATCGATCAATGAGAATTCAGGGGTTTGTGATTTTCGTCGGTGGTTTCGCGACGTTTCATGTTGCAGTGACTTTTCGGAAAAAATAATGATTTCTCTGGATAAGTTGAAGAGTTTGTTGAAACGAAGAAATGGTTATTCGGTGTCAGCCGTCGACAAGAGAACCCGAGTCAGGAAATTCCAGGAACGAAAGTAAATCGAAACGTGCAACAAAAAGGAAATGCAAGAAGAGAATGACATCTGCTCGCAATACACAAGACCCTGACCGCTGCTGAAGCTGCCACATCCTCGTGCCTCCGCAATTACGTATTGTGTTTCTCAACACAAAAGAATGCGACGACGACGCCCCAGACGCGTTCGTTACCCAAAAGCCTCGCCGCAACTCGTTGCTCTAATTGTTTTCGGGTTTTTGGCAGTGACGTGACAGCGCTCGTACACTGCCTAACAAAAATGCCCGAAAATAACAAACACAACCACACACCTCTTGCCAAACACGTTTTCATTTTACGGCAGCGAGCGGTGTTGCCAACATTTTCACGCCGATACAATTCAATTTGATTCACCATTTTTATGCAACTTTTTCGCTCAAAATTTTTACACAAAATAAATTCAGTATACTACTATGGAATTAAGTCCACTTTCTCTTTCAAGATATTTAAATATCCCCTCATAGATATGATTATTTCACCCCCTCTTTTTTTAAACTTTGATATTACTGTCTCGGTTAAAAGTTTTAATATGAATATTATATTAATATTTCGAGGATGAATTGTTATTTCGAACTCGCCGAAAACTGTGTGTACAACCGACTGCAGAGAACCAGAACATCGAATGAAAAATTCGAATCGGCGCTGCACTAGTGCTGCAATGACTGGTAAAAATACCGGTCGGGTGAGTAATTCCGTGGAAGAGGAGGCCGACAGAGCGACAGGCAACTCTCGGTGACAAAAGAAAACGTGAGTCGATCGGTTGCACGCGCATTGGATGGCCTTGAACAATCGCTTCCCAGTGAAACCGGCTGCTTCTTTTTTTCTTCAAGCGAAACGACCGGCCTACCGTCCACCGACAAAAGTAACTTCTCGTTGCCACTGTAATTTCGAACAGACGAGGGAACAAAAACCGAAAAATCGTGTAGCTACGTAATTCGAACACCGACAAACAACACCCGTAAAGTTTGATTTTCATATTACAGTATTTTATCCATAAATGTCCCAAAAGACTGACCTGTTAATGTCCCACATTTATCCTCACTACTACTGAGACTTCGATGGCCATATTTGTGGCATTTTTCTAATAAAAATCATACCAAATATGATATAATTCCAATGACATTTACTTGTGTAATAGACAATTGAAGTTTTGGGCGCAAGGAAGGACAGTCGCCGACGAGCCTTTGAAATGTGCCGGTGACTGCGACTCTCTGCGTCTCTTTCTTTCTCATACGCTAACCTTCCTCGCGGCCAAAACTTTAATTGTCTATTATACAAGTAAATATCATCGAAATTATGTCATATTTGGTATCGTTATGCAATAGAAAAATACCACAAATATGGTCATCGCGAAGAAAAATAAAGTCCGAAATTTGGATTAGCTATGTTTACATTTCTCACCGACCGAGGCTTTTTGAGCTTGGCTGTCCGCTACGTTCGACAAAAGTCAAAGAATACTGTCCCTGGCGCATAAATATCTCTCGGCAGACCCGTGCCGGGGAAATATATTGATAAAATACTATATTAGGATATACTCTTGCATAAAAAATTCCTCAAAGTCAAGGATCGAGTGTGCAAAAATATCGTACCCGAGAACTAGTCGTAGAAGATCGATAAGATCTCGATCGTCGGGGAACAGTGGCGAAGAGGCTGTAATTTCTCTTGTTCGAATCGGCGCGCGCGCTCGGCGCACCGCGTAAAATGGTTTCGCGTCGCCTAGCATTATCTCTTTTTCCGTCTTCCCCCCCGCGACCCTCGGGCAATCTACGCGCCTAATCGCGGCGCGTCGGTGTCTCTGATGTCTGCTGGCCGCGCAGAGAGGAAACCGGACATGATTACAGAGTCGCGTGAAGCTTCGTTGAGCACCGCGAGGTCTCCGCCACGCATCAAGGCTCCTCTCCGTCTGTTTTCGTCGCTCCTCATCGCCACCCTCGCCGCTCTGCCCGCTCTGCCCGCTCTGCCGACTTTTTCCCTAGTTCTATATATCCCCCCACCCTGCCCTTCACCCCCGCGGCCCACTATACTTTGCTTTTTCCCCTAGCGGTTTTATTTTTCACGTCCAGCGTTTCTCGTTCAGCACGCTCGCTTTATTAACGCGATCGCAGCGCGATGCTTGTAGAAAAAAACATCGATCACAGGCTGCCCCGGTGATTCATTGCAATTTCGCGTGATACTACACTGTGCATTCTGGTTCAGAATCCATGTGGCCTGATAAGAAACGTTCGAGCAGTTTTAACCGTTTGTTATTAATTCAACGCGTCTCTACGAGGCGATTCGCGTTGCACTTTCGTATGTTGGACAGGCTTTCGAGAAGCCACGCGCAAAAGTTCGATCTGCTAAAATGTCTTTGAAAAAAGTATCAGACGAAATGCCGTTTCCTTTAAATTTTTTTAATCGATACGCGTAATTAATATTTTTTTGTCAATTTTCGAGGAAGTATAACTTTCGTTGGAGATTTTTACTCACCGAATCAACACTACCATTCTCTCAAACAAAGTCAGTGACTCACCTGAAACAGTAAAAGAATAGATTTGATTAATATTTATCACAATGTTTGTCTTATCTCCTACCGAAATCGATGTGTAATTAATTAAATCTGTTCGCGGATCAAGATTAATTAAATATGCGTGCCTTATTATGGCTTAAACGTGTCCGACTTATCACGGCCGTGGTTAATTAAAATATCTTCTCGTTGCGAATAAGGAAACCAAGTTTCAGAATTTATTTATAAGCTCAAGAAATAAAATCGAAATTGATTCGGTCTGTCTCGTTTGAATCGTTAAATAAAAACCGGTGGTTAGTTCGCCGTTTCATTCGATCGAATTAATTAAGAAGAGGAATGTATTTCCAGAGGCCATTCGAGAATTACGTTCTCGGCCACCTGTTGTCGCTTCAACGCACTGTCGCTCGCCTAATCGTCGCTGTCACCGTCGTCCTACCGCATCGCCTCGCACGTTCACGACACGCCACTCAATAATATTCCATAAGTTTTCATCTTAGTGGAAGTATAAATAATTATTTTCATTCTGGAGACGAAGTTCTCGAGACTCGTACAAGTTTTAAGTAAGTATTTCCACATTGAATACGGATTTTTGATAATGAATTTTCAACCAAGATCAGAATGGCGAAATATTAAAAATGTTGGTCTTCATTTGCTAATTTTAATATTCTTTCGGTTTGATCGAACAAAGGCACGATTTGACACCGGCCATCGAAGCACGGCAAATAAAGACGCACGTGGAACATACTTCTCACAGATTTGCACGTGGTCCGTTCGCGTGAAATTACGAAACAGCCTCGACTTTTGTGAAACGCTTTTGCCGAGCGTTTGCCATTACCATAACAAAATGTGCTGATTGCGGGAACGAGTCGAACTGGACTGACTCGAGAGAGAAAGAGAGAGAGAGTGAGAGAGAAAGAGGGTTCGGTTTGTCAAACAAAATGGCTTCCCCTTCCGTCAGTTTTTCGAGCAGTTGTCTCGCCTTGCATTCTGAAGACATGCAGCTGCCGAAGAACAGGTACAATCGATTCGTCGAATCGAATGGTTTCCTGTCGACCCTTGCCTATGGCCGGGTCAAGAGTAACTCGGGTATTAATTGTAATTGTATACATGCAAAAATATCTACGTACAATGTATGTGGTGTATATAAAAAAATGTAAAACGTATTCCCCTGTTAATTGGTAATTTCTCTCACGCTCACCGCTGAGTTTCTCGCGGATTTCTGTTTTGTCAGCCATCCCCCCTTTCGCTGGACTATACTGTAGAAACGAAGAGCCTCTTTCTAAACGTGATCAGAACGCAGAGAGGGAACCCAATTCGTAGAACCGGAGCCCTACAAGAAAGTTTACGCCTTATTGGCATACAAAGATTACTTTCGAGCTACCTCGCATACATTAATTCAGAACGCGTTAATTAGACTCTTGAATTTTTATGCAGATTCGCATTTTACGGGCTGTTTTATTGGAGTTGAATTCAGTGAAAAAATTTCTTTGGCTTGTTAGGCGATTCGTCGCGGTTCTCACCGGGCAATAATAGTAATTTATACAGTTTCTGAGTTTAGCAAGTTTAAATGTTTTACGAATGGCGTAGAACACTCAATTTTATACGAAATAAGCTCGTCAGATATTTCTCTCGTATACATCCATCGCAATTCGATATTTAAACCAACTTAAACAATGAAATCGGATACTGTCTCTATTATTAGATCCTTCGTGTTTCCTTGAGATTTTCATCGCGCATCCAACGTAGGTATAATTATTAATTATTACCATATTTTCCACGGAATCGTGCAGGCACGAGGCAGAAAGTTAACGAACGAAGATCAGCGGGTGAACGACGAACGGAAAAGTTTCGAAAGTAGAAAATCGTTGTTGCCTTCGCAGATTTTGCGGTCCCAAGTTGAACGACTCCCGGAAATTTCGCTTGAATAGTATGCGCGGTGCCCGCAGCGGGGACATAGCAACCGAAAAGCCCCCGTATACCTGCGAGAAAATGGACAGCCACCGTAACATTCCATGGGAGATCAGACTAGCCGTCAGCCTCCGCAGGAGTTTAAAGCTTACAATTTCGTGAACAGTGCCGAATCCATTTTGGATAGCCTTTTTGTGTCGGACCTTGGGCCCTTTTTCTGAAATTGTCTGTGTAACTATCGCGATGATTTATCACCCGTTGTTTATAATAAATATTCCAAAGTTTCAAACGATCCTGCGTCGCTAACAATCAAATAAAATATTTTAAAAAAGAGTTCAAACAGTCGAAAAATATAAAACGGTCGAGACACCATCAGAATTAAGATGTCTAGCCCTATTTCCACGTGTTTCCCGTTTCATTCAACAGGCTCTCCGCCCACACAGAAGAATTAAATGCGCAGCTTCATCTCAGCGTGAATAGACCAGTCGAAAGTCGATTTAAAAAAAGGGATGATTGTTCGCGTCAGAGAGAAAGTCACGGAAAAGCGAAGGGAGGCAGGTCAATACCCTTAGCGGTCCTAGAGCAGCGAAAGAAAAATCTCTACCTGATGCAGCTCGAAATAGAAAGGAAAACCCAGGTGAAATCGAAGAAGGGACAAAGATCCGCTATCTGCAAGCGAACTAGAGGGTAAACTCGAAGGTGTCACAACCTTTGTGTTCTCATTTCACTGACGGACGAAGGGCAGGCCCTTCGAAATTCGAGCTCTGATCATTTATTTTCAACTGGTACATCCGCGTAAACGGATAATGAATGCTCGGCGTGAGTTTGGATATTATTTAACACCTTTAAACTTGCTTTACAGGTTTCCTGAAATAAATTATACTATTCTCATATATTTGTATGCAGGGTAAACTGTACTATTGCTGGCATTGCAGTAGCTATTGGCACTTCTCGTTTAAACAGCAAATATTAAGAATTTCTAGTATGGAAAATCATTTTTTCATTGCTTCTTATTTACGTTTCGAAGCAACATTGTAAGTTTTCATAACGGAATTTCACATGCGACTGTTAGCGAATGTAACAATAAACTGTACTATTTGTCTTACAATTGTTATTCACTGAATATATTTTAGATAATTATATCGAAAAGGTCTGCGTACTCCGATTTTGATGATATTTTAATACGTTCCAGATTTCGACCTTTTGAACAACCTTTTCCTTTTCCAATATAGGGGGGTCGCTTTTAGTTTTCGAGGTATTTGCTAAAGACTATCGCTAATACTGTATTGAATTTTTCGTATTCCTGCATGCTTCGCAGCATCGTAAACCTGTTCCGAGGCCGCATTTGTTTATTTTTTCTTTGTAAACACGTTGTGAAGATGAGAAGCGACAAATCCATACACACCCACCCAGTGTTTCACACGCACCCAGTGTTTCTAAGAAAAAGGTTTCCGTTATGAAATTAATATTTGCGCCAACTTTCAGTATTATATTCGTAATCAGCACGTCACAATATGTAAGAATCTAGATTATAATTTAGAAACACTGGGTGGGTGAGTGTGAGCCCGCTTTTTGTGGCCAAAATTCAATTTTTCGACTTTCAAATTTCAACAAAATTTTTTTCCCTCATAATAAGAACACTTTAAAACCTCGAAATTCTAAATATTAGGTCTTTCGGATAGCTTTCCGAGCAGATATAGCGTTTGAAGTTCACAATTATGAAATTGGAGGAACAACTAAATAGTTGAATTATTCTTTACACACTGCTAAAATGAAAGTTTGTACTATATTTTCGTATGTGTGAGCAGGTATATTTCAGTTATTTAATGGTAATATAAGCATGTTTCAATCAATATACGAAGGACATAAAGTTGAGTGCACACACAATGTAAACTTTAGGTGGAGTTTTAAAAAAATGTTGAAAAATGTTAGCATTCCAACTTGATTTTTCTGAAAGTTTAGACCTTCAACATATACACATGTAAATTTCAGCTGCACCTTCCTGCGCTTTATAATTCTACATGTATTTTAACAAGCAGACGTTCACGCGCCAATATTACCAATATTTAGTCATTTAGATAACTTAGAGTTAGATTAGGAAAATTTCGATTAGTTATTTTTAAATTTTTTTATCCTTCATTATATTCATTACTATATTGTATATATTTTATCTTCTATTATATTTATTAATATATTATTATTATGTTTTATCTTTTATTGTATTTATTACTATGTAATATATATATATATATTCTATCTTTTATTCTGATAAAAAAATGTTTCGAACAAAGGTTAATAAGTATTCACTTTTTTACAAACTTCAATAACAAAATTAAAGAAAAAATTTTTTTTATAAAAAATGAAGGTTACCTCAATTTTTGAAATATTAACATATATTTTTTACATCGTAATAGTCTAACTGGTATTGAGACGAATCCAGCGACCTATAATAAGGTAACATTAAATCTTGAAATAACGCTACAATAGTTTTAGCCACAAAAAGCGGGTTACCGGACCACTGTGCGGCCCTTTCCGCTCCCTTGTTTTTTCTTTCATTTCTACAGCATCAAAATGTACACGAACGCCGCACCGAGACAGTCTTACGTTGCCGCTGAGCGTGCATGAATACGGAAAATTCAATACAGTATTCACGATAGTTTTTTTATGCAAATATCTCAAAAACTAGAAGCAACCCACCTATATTGGAAAAGGAAAAAGTTATTCAGAATATGCTGCTGCATAACATATTAAAGTTTCATCAAAATCGGAGTACGCTGACCTTTTCTATATAATTATCATATTTTATAATAAAAGATTTAGGACTCGTCCTACTGTTTGATTTTGCTTATAAATCTGAATTAGCTTATAACAATAGAAAGTTAAACTCGTTTAGACATTTCAAAAAAAAAAAAAAAGAAAAAGATTTTTAATATGATTTTGTCCTTAGGGTGGTGCCAATCATTGTACAGTTTACTCTATATCGGTACGAGATATTGTACAGTGTTCGAGATCGAGAGCACGTGGTAGCCGTTGTAGGAAAGATTTGCGTGGCGCGACCTGTATTCCGCGTTTAGCATACCTTCCTTGACATATCTCGCTCTTTCTCTCTATCTTCCTCCCTCTCTTTTGCTGCTCTCCTCATCCCTCGGTTTCTCACGGAGAACGCTCAAGGCCGGGAGTGGGCGCGGAAGGCACACCCGAGCATGCTAATACGCGACCCTGATCGCCGATCGACGGATGACGTTGCTCGTTAAGCCGGGTGCACACCGCGGCTGCACCGGCTGAGCTGTTGATCGAGTGACCTGTCATTTATCCGTCTCTACACGTCCCTCACGTTCCACTATCTTGTCAGGTTTTGGTCCCGATCCAGATCGTTGCTTCGCCGAATATCGCTATGATTCATGCTAGCTTTGACAGGTACAACAGCATAAAGATGTTCTAAATTTATATCTTGATGTTTTATTCTGTCTGGATAATATTTGGTTCATTCATTTATCGTGTCCGATTCAATTGTTACGATCGGATTATGGTGCTCAAATTTTTTTGACGAAAAATAATAAGAAAAGCAATTTTATTTTCTGATGTTACGATACTTGCCGAGTTCGTCTTTATTATTGAATTCCAGCTGACCCGACAGACGTAGTCCTGTACAAATTTCTCTAAATTTCGTTGACTTGAATAATGTAAATTCCTATTGATTAAAAGCTGCGACACATACATCTTTTGTTGTATTAAAATATGATTCAAAAAGCACTTTTCCAATTTTTCTTTCGCTGAAACCTTATTCGGACTATTACGAACATTAAAAAAAATTAGCCAAATCGGTCCAGTCGTTCTCAAGTGACGCGCTTACCAACGAACAGCGTTTGATTTTTATTTATATAGAATTTAAAAAATAGAAGGTGAACTTGAAAAATGATGCAAGAAAATGAGTTGACATAAAAAGTTGCTGTAAGAAAGTCCTTTCGAAACCATGCTGTACCTGATAAAAACGATTTCGATCGGACTGCTGATAAGAGTCGTGGTTCACCCTGTATAACAAAGATAATGTATAAAAAGCAGAAAGGATAAACGAAGAGAAATGAGGTAAATATAAGAAGGACGTCACGCCGCATCGTGTACTCTGTTGTAAAAGAGCGAGGTTCAACGAGAAAGTCTCTCCGCCGGTTGAACCAAACCCTAAACCCAGAATAACCGGTGTCGTTCACTACGTGTGACGTACCACTTAACCCATAAAATTCTTTTCCGCAAGTTTCTATACCACTTTGCTAATTTTCCTTACTCCGGTTCCAATTAATTTTAATAGAAAAATAGACGGAGTCGAGTTTGTGTGTGTGTGTGTGTGTGTGTGTGTGTGTGTGTGTGTGTGTGTGTGTGTGTGTGTGTGTGTGATTACAACTTGAGCCGGGTTAGATCGTTCGGGTCAAGTTAGTCACAGTTGACGGTAGTTGGAGCTGAGTATGGTTTTTTACAAGGCTGATTATAGAACGGCACCCACTATCCTTAGATTTACAATGTCACATCTATCTTGTACCTCAAGTCTCGTAATGAACAGTGTCCCTGATCCACGCCTTCCCTATTCATTAACACCGTCGTTTTAATCAGTCAAGCCCACACTTCATACCAAAGTCTCACAGCTATAATTACTTCACTTAGTCCTCTCGTTCACATTCAACTTCCGGTTCAACAAATACCAACGAACTTCGTCGAAGATGTAGGAGTTATCCTGTTGAAAATGTTACAGAGAAATCAGTCCATTGATCATCCTGTAAAACGTGAGAAGAGAAGAAGAAGAAGAAGAAGAAAAAAAACGGTGTTCTACGCCAATGTTAGCACAACCGGAGAATAAATTCTGCACGGTTGGCTCGAAGGTCGAATGTGGGCGCCGAAGATGACGGTATCTAACTACGACTACACAGCGATGATGAATTTACACGATCTCGCGCGGCTTATGCAGTTTCAAAATGGCGTGGGACTCCGAAAATACAGTGGCGTAGGCAGCCGCGTCAACGGCACACGCAAAATCACTGAAATTCTCGCGGTGAAATCGAGTTCGGTCTCTCGAGGGCGAAAAAGAATTCAGTGAAAATTAAAGAGCCGTGCTCGAAATTCTTCGATCGTCAGAGGTAATTTCATGAAAACTGTCAGGATAAACGAACGATCGGTACATGAATAAAAATTGTTCTAAAACCGGAGAAGAGGTGAAAATTCATCGGGATGACGGTGAGAGGATTAATCGACGCGAAAGGTGTTGAAGTGCAGCGACAAAAAGAAAAATTCAAAGGTCGTCACACACGATGACGTGATCGAACCTCGACGATATATTTCTTCTTTTTTTTTCGTTCGCTTCCCCCACTTTCGTACGACATTTTCCCGCCCATTTTTATCGCGCTTAATAACAGGCTCGCGAGACGACTGCGACCGGCGGCACCGTATTATTTTTAGCGAGGTATCCTTTCGCGATTATTATATCACAGCCGATAAATAATTATCGTCGAACAAGAAATTATTATGTACCAGTCACGACAATAACAAACCAGACCCTGGTGGCCGGTGCTGTTCGAATAAAAGTAATGATCATATCAATCGGCCCACGGAGATTGTTTATACGAGACCCGGCTCTCGGTAATCACGGAATAATAATTCTATTAGTCACCGTCATTTCCTGAAAATCGTTCTCTCTTGTTTTCCCTCGGTTCGTATTTTCCCGCTTACAAGAAAACCGCAACGGCTTTCTAACGACCGCTCTCGACGACAATTTCCATCGTTTCGTTAATTGTTTCCTTATGAGGACCGCTTTGTTAGTTCGTTTCCTCGACGGAGTGATTTAAACAATTTTTCGTTTCGTCTCGAAATGTTTTCTACATACTTTATTATCGATTGATTTTTATCAATTCAAGATTGCGAGCGTTACCCGAGTATGTTTGTTTCTGCAATGTATTTTATAAATATAGAATTTGATTATACGAATGTTTACACAGAAATAAGTATTTCAGTTTGTTTATTCGCGCGGATAAACATTGGCCAGCGTAAGGAGGAAAGTTTTTCCAGCGCGATATCGCGGAGACGCGCGAAAGGAGCCGATCCGTAGAAAAGTAATGCTGACCTGCGCACTGAACGAAAGATAGAACGGAATGGTGGTCAGCGGAGTGATCGGGTCAGGTCAGGTCATGGTCATTGGCCCTAAGCGCGGAGAAAAACGATTGCAGCACTATTAACGCCGTAATCGGGACAAAAAACCACTCATTAAACCGTACGGACCAACTATTATACTGTGACTCGGACTCTTGCTGGGAAATTGTAATCGAGATTATGTAAACATTCATTACCTAACCTAATAATCCATTTAATTCGCTGACAGGTCATTTACGAAACCTCGATATCACTCGGGACTGTGTTTACTAAATGGAGTAGAATTTTTATCGAAACGAAAGTACATAATCGGGCAGTGGACGTTTCGTTAATCGTTATAATCTGTAGAAATCCATTGGGACACCAAGGGACATCCACCCACTCTAACCTGTTTTCAGAGCAACGTATAATTCTGCTCGACTCGCTAGCAACATGTGTCTTTAATAGATCACGCACAGACCATGCTGATTATTGCCGATCGAAGAAATGTTTAAGCCCCGCCCACCAGGGGCCCAGTAGCCCAACCCAATTGACCAGCTCCTGGACAGTTGGGTGACTCGATGGAACGGCGTTCTCTGCAGATTGATGGCTGGTGGTCGTAACAGAACGGAGTATCGGAAAGGGGCGAAGAAAGGGGAGAAGAGCTGGGGCATTAGAAGCATCACTGACCTAACACGTCACGCGTAAAGGCCAACCGTGACGCGTGCCGGCGGGAGATCGCGCAGATCGGGTCAAGGTTGCATACTTCACGACAGGCTCGCAGTTTCCACGGCGGGAAATAGGGAAAATAGGGCACCGGTGACGAAAGCAACACGTTAATACCCGAGCCGTGACGACAGCGAAAGGACCACGCTTCGCTGGAACTATTAGCGCGGCTAATGCTACTCAAAGGCAATTTCCGATGGCTCTCGGGGACTTTCTAAATCTAGCTTACTGTATTTTTGCTCCGATTCCACTTATAGACACCATTTCACCGTTTTACCCGAGGTCCGTCCGAGAATCGACCTGCACTGACTCACCGAAGAACGCGATCATTGCGAATTTATTTCGAAATGAGAATCATTTTAAAGCCCCGATCGAATCTACTTTGTCCGCCCCGTGCGTGGGCGAGGAGACTCGCAGAGTTTTCGGGGTCGAGTCATTAAACTGTGCCGCTAAATTCTTCATTTATCTTCGACCGGGTTGAATTACGACTCTATCGTATTTCGGATCTTTGGTGGATCTCGGTTTAACGGGGCATTTCTGGGATCGACTTGATTTGAGGTGACCATTAGCGAGGAGGTGTCCAGTAGCGGAGGAAGATTTCTTGTCCACCTGGAAGCAAAATGGACGACTAAGGACCCAGGCTTTTCGTTGTCTCGAGCAAATTTCGAAGGCTGCAGCACAACTCCATGGTGGAACGTGCGTAACCCAGTTTCCAACGGGCTCCAAGGACACCCGCGACCCTGACCCGACACCCTGCGCATTCAGCATCGCCATGGAACACGGCAGGAACGCGATCAGAAACGAACAACTCGAAACTAATTCAATCGAGTCTCCTGCAACAATTACTATTTCGCGTGAGCGAGTGCCGAGATATTTTTTCCAAGTTTTCATGGTAGCCACGCCAGATTTCAGAATTGTTGTACAAATTTTTTGGAGAACGCTGGAAGAATCGTTGATGGGATAAAAATTTTAATGGAAAAAGAGCAACGTGGGCAGAGCCAAGTCGCCGAGTCCTCGCATTTCCTCGCGCGAAGGACGCATAAACTGCATTAGGATTATTTTCATCTGTCACTTTTTGCTCGACTGACCTTCCGTTCCCGTCTTTATAGCGGGTTTCCGTTTTCTCGCCGCGTTCAACGTGTTTTGTAGCAATTAGACGAGACGTGTTGTAAACGATTTTCATTTAGCAAGAATGTTCTGGAAGGTTGAAACGATCATCGTGCGAGAGGAAAATCACGCATTGTTGATAGAAGTTGTTACAGTGGCGTCAGACTGCTGTGCGCCGCGATTTCCCGGGAAACTGGGATAACTGGGTCATAGTTATCGATATATTTCCCTTTCCCAAAGCTCTGGTCGACCTCCCGCCACGCCTGCGGTTACCCTCGACCCTGCTACGGGTCCATTACACTCTTCAATTTGGCTCGGAGACCCGAAACTTCGTCGGCATTGAAGCCCGAAGCTTCACATTTATCGCGACAGTTACGAGGAATGGTGTTAGCAGTCTCGCGGAAACCGTGATCTTTCAAAAAACAATCTGCCACGCGTGCCCGAACGACTGCAATGCATCACATTTTTTATTTTTATATGAAATCGCACGAGAGAAGTGAAGCGTATTTCGAAAATTTCTCGGGGTGGAAACACTCGTTCCGTTTGTTTATTATCACGTGCTATTAATAACGCGACCGGTGCACCTTGATCGTATACTCTCTGACGTTTATAATAAGCCGGGGAGCGTTTTGAGCCGCGGTTACCCGGCTTCTCTATTGACGCATTGCCGTTTGTCAATCAAGTCATCAACCTAACCGGTCAAGTGTAAAGGCCAATCGTGACGCGAATCAACAATTCCTGACGAGTCCAGCAAAAGGTTGCAGGGTGCATGATGCAGCATCTGCGTCAGAAGGGTGCACGTCTGCCAGCCCTGAAAACTTCGAAATGTCACGAGTCAAGGGACGATCGAATTTACTTTGAAAAACAAGCAAGACAAGTACTCCCGGTAAAATGATAACGTCGCGTCGTTTGCAATCGTCACTGTTCGTCAACGAAAAAAATTACGGAGAACTGACCGGAAGTCGGCTGTCTCGAATGCAAAAAGTTTCATTGCAAAATGTTTAGAGATTTCCTAGAAATAAATTCGCAAAGATCACGTTTCTCCTTATTGCTCGATAAACCACAAAAAGCTTCGTAAGAACGTGAAAATCAGCCTTGAGTCGGTGAAGAAATGGCCGCGCGCTCGTCTGGAGGACAATTTAACACCTCCGGACCTGGGTGTTCGCAAGATCCCCGTTCCGGAAATACCTAGGCGAGGGGAAACCGTCTTGAAAGCGGCCTCTCGCCGCTTCTATTCCCACGAATCGGTTCACTGTCGCGAGCGAAACCTGGCGTAACAGCAAACACCGGCGTGTGGTCGCGGTACAAGAGCAGCTAATTGCGTTTTTCTTGAACAGCCTGAGCAGCCAGCGGTTCCTTGGGAGTTCGCAACTACTTGTGAACACAGGGAGACGTGAAATTAACGCGAACACGCTCGTGGAATTGGTATTCCGCAACTTTTCCGAGAATTCTTTAGCTGAATGGGTCATCCTAAACGTTCCCATAGCTGTGAATCGTTCATTATGGAAAAACATACCTTGTTAAAATTAATTTTTCAGGTCGTGTTTATGTTTTGTAGAGGAATCAAGGAAAATGTTTAATTTGTGCAGATGAAATTTTTTGAAAAATAGCCAGTGTAGATTGTTCATAGTTTTTCGATCTGTTTGCCGAATTTCGCATTCGCCTATCTCTTCCTCTCCCTCTGTCTCTCTCTTCCTCGAGCAAAGAGTAGGTGTCCTTGAAGCGGAACATTGTCCTCGGCGATTTCTCGCTCCTTCCGCTGACATTGACCATTGACCAGCAGGATTTCGTCCTAAACAACTCGCGCGCCGGACAATGGCGTCGTTCTCGTGTTTCCAGCGTGTCTCGTGACACCGTAGAAACTGATACGCGTCCATTACCGGCTGTCCATTCAGGACGAATCGCTGATTTACAGCCCAACAGTTCGGAACCGCATTGTGTCGTGTGCCGGAAAATGTCGCGAATGGATTTCGCTGCCAAACTCTTTGATCATGCAAGTTAATAAGAACAATCGTTACGTCTCTCTGTAAAACGTGTTTCCCGGTGGAAACACGTTCGCCAGTTTCGAGCGATCCGATCCGTTTCGTTTGTGCCCGACGTAATAACCAAGGGCGAATCGGAGGTTTTCACACGACCACCGAGGAATGCAGCTCCGGTACTGCCAAGAAAATGGCAGTAGTGGATCCAGTGCGGTACGGTATCGCGCAGTTCTACGACACTTATCGTGCGAATCTTTGGAACACGATGGATTCAGCCGGACTGCTTCCACTTCGCGGCCGATTTCTCACGCGTTCGCCACCGTTACGAAGCGGCGAAACCGGGTACAGCATATTTCTTTATAATAAGAAAAACCACTCCTCCAAACTGTGATTCCGAATGTGATGCTGACGGAGGAGTTTCGATGAAAGAGAAGGTTCACGTCGAAAGTGACCCGGTTACAGCGCGACCAAAACTCTCGGGAAGACGAAGAATCGTTGGAATCTGCATAGTGGCGCGGTAGTGTGGGTGCGCGGCCGCTTTTCAGTGAGGAATGTAGGTGAGCCTGCGAGTACAGAGAGCATTACGCGAGCCACACGTAATACATGGCTGCGGCGTGTCGGCGCGAGTGTGGGAAAGTGAGGAAGCTGGCCTCGAACTCAGACCTCAACCTTCTCCTCTAGCTGCAACCTCGTTCCTCCTTTTCCGCCGGTCTAACTGGCCTGGCAGGCCCTCTCCTCTCCTCTCTCCTCTCTCTCTCTCTTTCTCTCTCTCGAGTTGCCAAGCAGAACCGTCTACCCTGTCGCAGTTACGTGGCACCATGCATCGCTGATGCCACACGCTCGCCTTGCACTCTCCTCGAGTGCAACAACGCTGCGGCGCTGACCCCCCTCGTTTCGAGGATACTGTTACGTCTGGAAGCATGGTTCAGGAGCCGCGGTCAGGACCTTGGTTCATCTGCATTTTGTTGCAGTAGACGCGGACTAAGCTAATTCACCGGCAAATAGTTAGCAGAAGTTAGTCCAGCGAATTCGCAACGGTGAATGTCGGAGGGACGAAGCGAGAAAAAAAATACGAGAGGAGGCGGAAGCACTCAAGGACTTAGGCGATCGTGTGACGATTCCCGGTACGCAGGGAAACACACGAGAACGCGCGCGACCATAATCGACGCCGCTGGCGGCTCCGGATTTATCCTGATTTCGAATTTCGTAACGCGAGTTCTTAGAGGCAGTTAGACGAAACGCATTTGACAGATGAAGACGTTCGAACGACGGCCATAAAGTCACGGGCACCAAGAGGACACGAGTTGTAAAACGGCGTTTGATGAATTTATGCTAGTCGCTAGTTTTTCAAAGTTTATTATACAACCCGGCGCGCTCCTAGCCGCAGCTACCATCGTTACGAAAGAGTAGAATCTCATCGATCGCAAGGATAATTTGTTTAGCGTCTAATGGATGCGCGTTCCGGTTCATCATTCTTCGCTTGCTGGCTGTCTGTTTCGTCTGAGCGGACATTTGTAAACGCGATGAAACTTGAAGACGTTGACCGGTTACTTTTCGAGTGGTTGCTAGCAACGCCGATGGTCAGAAGGGTGGCTGACAATTGATTGGCAGTATGTATAGTGCAGGCATGCTACGGATTGCTACGGCACAATAAGGTAGAGTAGCACAAAGGCTCCCTCTGTAAGGTGTATCGAAGGGGACCGAGCAGGGTGTTATTTGTTTCGTGGCAGGGCGAAGGGGTGAAACCCTTCGAACACTATGGAGGAATGAAAGTTCAGTATGGTGATGCTGCCACTGAATCCGCGAGTCCACCGTGGACGGTAAAAACTGGTCGAGCGAGTGCGCCAAGTAAACGCCATTCCTTGCTAGCGTTCTCCTGTCCTCGTAAACCGAGGACGCCTCTCATCCCATTCCAAACCATTACACACCCTCGGACAAAAAAACCAGAGTAAAGTCTCTCTCCTCGAACGTGTTCGCCTGATTTCTGCACGCGAACGTTAGCCCGACATCGAAGAACTTGGGTCTATTACGATTAGAACTACTTTGGAATATTCATAAGCTTGTACAGAACCGTGTCTGGCCTCAGCATTTATAACTTTATCGTAATCGCTACTTTGTTAGGTCGAAGACACTCCGGCCATTGATCGCTGCAAAATGATATGCGAATATTATGTACGCTGATATTTTCCTGGATATCGCATTTGCATTCTTTCAAGCTGACTAATCAACAGTCGTTGCACTCTCGAGCAATGATTCACAATTTCGTGCGCGTTTTGCAACTTTGTTAGAATTTCCAAAACCATCTGAAAGAATTTCTGGCGCCATCTGCCGTTACTATGGGATACAGTGTATCTGGTTTAAGAAATGGCTCAGAGATGGCGTCTCGTCGTATGTTCCGGTTTGCGCGGCATTTATGGGATGCGTGGATCGAGTATGAAACATCTTTCGCAAGAGAAATCTCTTGGAACGTTTTAAAAGTACGGAAACTGTTGAAAATTACCTGATCTCCGACTTTTGGTCCCGCGGATCATTCAGCTCGCTTAGGCACAACTCGCTGAATCGCTACACTTCGAAGTTTCACAAAGTTGCAGAAAGTTTTACAGAGTCCTTCTGAGGTCACTTCGGTATGCTGTGCATCGTGTCTCAGTTGATTATTTCTAACAGAGTCTCGTACCACAGAACTTCGCTAGTCTTGCAACAAAATTGTTTAACTTAAAGCTCCGATGGGGCACAACGAATCTACTAGGTAACTAGGATCTACTATGTGTCTAAATTCACCGAATCCCAAAGATCAACTCTATAAATTGCAATGCTGAAGATGATGCAACTTCTCGATGAACGGTTAGGTTAATTAATTGAATCTAATTCGGAGTACTTGTGTGGCCACAGAAATTATCCACGACACTGTAGCGTATCAATCATTCCACTACACTTCTTTGCTTCACTCTCGTTTCTTAAAGAAGCGTAACATTAGGCACAAGGATGCATATGTAAACTAGACACGATCACATTTTTTATTCGCTGCTAATGCAGAAACAATTTCTAAGGAATCTACCGGCATGCACTACATTTGTCTAGAACAGAGCTGAGGAGGATAGTATTTTGAATAATAATAAATAATATTTTGTATTTATAGTATTTTTAATAATAGTAAATAATAAATAATCATATTTATTTTAAAGTATGCGTAGAATTTTGAAAATAAAATATTTTATTTGATGCAGTAATTGTTTGAAAATAAAATAATTTATTTGAGGCAGTAATTTTTGAAAATAGTATTTTATTTCAAGAATATTGATAATATTTCGACTTTGTCTTTATTATCAATTTCAATTTGAGATATTATTGCTGAAAATAATGGTTTGCATTCGATAGATTTACGAGTAGAAATAGTTTCCTGGTGATAAGATACACTATACGTTTATCAACAAACCTCAGTACTCAGTAGGCAGAAAAAATACAATATTGTATTTTGTATTGCAGATTATTAAAATAGAAATATTTTCTTTTCGAAATTGTATATCTCTTACTTAAAATACTATTTTCTTTAAAATAAAGTCGAAGATATTAAATAGTATTTGAAATATTTGTTTCGCCAAATAATGCCCACCTCTGGTCTAGAATCACGCACACGGTGCTACAAAAGTGTTTTCATGAAAGAAAGAAAAACTAGATTAACATAACATTTAGTTGACCTACTTTAGTGTTAAAACGTACACAACGAATTTTCATTTGAACGTTCCAAAAATGGACTTTCTATATGTCGAGTATTGCTAGTCGAGAGCTCCTGGTGAATCCACGAGGCGGACTAAAGCGGACAGTAAAAACTGGTCGAACGAGTGCGCCAAGTAAACGCCATTCCTCGCTAGCGTTCTCCTGTCCTCGTAAACCGAGGACGCGTCTTCCCATTTCAAATCATTAGAGTTGCTCGAGTAGCCGCAAAAAAAGCGGCTGAATAAATCCGCGGATCGAACACGTCGATCTTTTTGGTCCCGAATATTCCGACCAATTTGTATCTCGAACTATTCGATCAGCCCTCGAAAAAGACGAGGCTCGATCGATTATATAAACTCTCCGTATCAATCGATTATGAAAATTACTTATTTTTCAATACTAATAGGTTATCAAATATGTATTTTTCTTGATTTGATATAATAATTGCCACGCAATTCGATATATTTTTACGTAATCGATTTTCGTATTACACGTGATAAGTTCTAGTAAGTAAGAATAAGACTTAAAGGTAACAGGGGGAGTAATCAGTCATTGACTCTACACGAAATCGATGACCGATAAGGCGGTTGAAAAATACGCGTTATCGATAACCTCATTTTTTCGCGCGAAATGTTTTGCCGGTTGTTTACAAAGTTCCTCGCATATTTTTGCAATACTTCGTCAGATAAAGCTATTTTTAAAAATTCGACTATTTACGAGCGAATAGCTAAGAGAAACCCAAACAATTGATAACATCGAGTTAATTGCATTTAAATTAGCCAACTGCCTTAGGTTAGAAATTCCCAGATCGATATCAGGGGCCATTGATCGCCGTTCAAAATAAAATGACATGCAAATATTATGTGTTGGGAATATTTTACCTGGAATCGTGGTTCTGTTCTTTAAAGATGACTAACGCGCAGTCGTTGCACTTTATCAGCTATGAATCACAAATTTCGTATACGTTCCGCAGAATTTTGCGGCATCGCTCGATTTTCAGGTCTCGCGAAGAGTTAACCGTGGCGCCGTCTCTCGTTGTTACAAGACATCAGTTTCTTTTGAGAGATTGCTGGGAGATGGCGCCACATCCTCCATCTAGAGTCAGACCACTTTATTTCCTTACGCGTCGGTTGTACTTTTCCCTTGAGCTTTTACATTCTTCCCAGCTTTTTTGGTCTTAGCCTTTTTTTTATCGACATTCTTCTTCGAAATCTAGGACGTGGATGAAGTTCTACGGAGACTAGTCAGCAGCGTAACTATTCAGAGTGGACTTCAGTGAATAGTTCAATTACTTCAACTCAAATTAGAACCCAGACACCCATGCTGGACTTCTCTTGAAGTTCAAGTACAAATTTAATCTGGAAGATATGCAACTGGATTGAAGTTTAGCTAAAAATTAGCTAGCCAAAGTGGGTGTAACAACCCAACATTAGACTACCTCAACTGAAGATCAAGTACAACCCAGCTACACAAAATAGATAGATCCTAGCTAACTGGAATTGCCCAGCTAATCTTCGCCTAGCTGAAGTGAACTTAACGATAACAATTGACCACTTCATCTGAAGTTTCGCCGAAAATTACATTATAATTATCCAACTAGGTTGAAGTTGAGTTAAACACCAGCCGACCAATGTGAATTTCACTTAACCAAGATTCATCTAAAAACCAGCGTACCCTGGTCTATATTTTAACCAGATCTAAGCCACCAGGACTGGACTCTGGCCAAGATAACGTCCATCTAGTGGCGAGATTGGCCGGCACATTAAAAATCCAGTTGAAACTGGATCGAGCGATCAGAATTCGCGAATAATGAAAGTGCAACGTGCAGTTTGAGTTACCTGGACAGGTCGTGAGCACGGGTAGAGCCTGTTATCTGGCAAACGATAAGGCGGATCGCGATAAGGGAAAAGGCAATGTATGGCGAAGTACGTCCTGGTACCCGCACCACGAAAACAGCGTGACTGATACCACGCGACCTAAATTAGCCAGGTCTACGATTGGTCATCGACTTCGGAAAATTCGTTCATGCCACCGCCACATATCGAACCGAACAATTTGCATCGGTTACCATTAGTTTCTACGGGAATATCGAGCGGCCGTCAAGGCCAGGCTCTCTACCCCATTATCGGCTTATCCGGACTTATCGTACGTTGGGCTTGAGAACAACTATCAGTCACGGGACCGCCGTTTTCGTTGTAAATCATGGTTGCAAGCCGATCGATATCTTGAAGAATTAAACGTCCTACCCTCTCTCGCTCGACGGTGCAACTACGTACATTCGCCTGATTTCCAAGTGTGTTTACGGTGGAAACACGCGAGGCCCGGTCGCTTCCGGAAGCAGGCACTTCGGGGAGGCGATAGGCCAAGTTCTCCGCTGCAAAAACTGGTTGCCAGGCCTGGTATCGCTCTGAGAAACGACCGGTGAGCGATTTTGCGCCGTTGCGAATACCCCACATGCAAAAATCCACCGGTGGAATTGATGGTGGTAGGTGGTAGTCTAGACTCGACTAGAATTTAGGTACCAGGAAGATCTTATAGGTCGTAGCCACCAAGCGGGAAGGTAGACTAACGCTCGGCTAACCAATAGACCTGATCCGTACGAAGACCAAGATCTCCCAGCTACCAGAACCAAGCTGTCCGGGCTGTTGGTTCCACATCTTTCAGTGCTAAAGCTTAGCTACCGAGACGTAGCTAGAATTGCGATGCCTGAACTGGAAATCGACCAGAACGGCTCACAGCTAAGTTTAGCTCGAAGACTGCGTCTATTGTGGACCTAACCTCCACTATCCAGACACACGGACGAGCCGCGTATAGACGAGGAAAACACAGGGAATGAGTCATTCGGGAAAAATTCTCGCAATTTCGACCGGTTGCGCGAACCTTGCGATGTGGGTCAGGCACATCCCGCACAGATGATACGCCGATAGCGTCTCCGATAAGCGGAGCGACTGACTGATTACGTACCGACGACCTACATCAACGCCTCTCGCTCTCGGCCAACGATAAGTCCCCGTTTCTCTATTTTTTTCGAGAGCACTATCAGCACGATTTCTCCGAACGAAAATTCGTCGAAACGATTCTTCCACGAAACGAGTAAAATCGCGCAAGCATTAGGTGCAACGTTTGTGGACAGACCAAGTTCGATGAATTTTAATGGTCGCCCGGAGCGAGCGAGAGAGAGAAAGGTACATTATACATCTCCAAGCAACAAACAACCTCGGGCGAGTTTCGCTTTCATGCGAGAAATAAGAAAACCCGAGGAAGCGATGCGCAAGACGGGTTACGTAATAGAGCGAGGAAGAGGACGATAAAAATATGCGGAGGAAAGGTGCAGGAGAGGAACAGAGAGGACGGGAGGAGAGTCGTGTTTGCCGACCGAAGCGCAGAGTCGCCTCCTCCGCCTGTCTCGCCTGATAAGCGGCTGATAACTGAACCGTGACAAATATAGAACGTCTCTATGCTATCCTCGGTCACGTTGCACATCGGCGTTATGTTTGCCGGCGCTACGGTACTCGCCATCGACGTGCATTCTTCGTCTGTCAACAATTACTGGAGGCAATGTAGGGGGCATTGTTTTCACTCAACATCTAGGATCTGACCTCTAAGTTTTACCTTGAGGATGGTGCTAGGTCTGAATTGGGTTCTTCGAGGTGTAGCCCAAGGGCAGTTGGCCGGTTGATAGGAAGGACTACAGTGACAACACCTGTCACCGATGAGTTCCACACTTCCTGGAGACGAGTTCACCCGAAAGACAGTACATTAAGCATTTTACCTCCCTGCACTTTCAACAATAGGTAAAGAAAATGCAGTAAGCTGGTAGCACCTTGCGTACAAGGTCATTCAGTTGAGAAAGATGGTTCGATCAGAGCCCAAGCTCGCTACTAGATCCAACCGAAAAGAGTCACACTCTCCGAATCATTCATTTAAGAAAGGTATGATAGAATGTATCAGCAGTCGGCAGACTCAATATAACCTCTGGATCAGCCTAAGTGGACTGATTACATGGCGACGCGGAGTGCGTTGTTTGTAATTGCTGCAACAGTCAACGATTGCTGGCCCGAGCAGGAAGACAACAATTTTCTTTCTGCAAATCGATAATACATCCATCCCCACCTCTCCGATTTGTTAGTATGTTCTCGGCGGCGGTTTAGGCTAATTGTCAAGGTGTTCTATAGGTTAGCCAACCCTAACCCACGGTTAGGGCTACGTAGGACCTAGAAACAAGTTTCGCAAGTAGCTGAACAAGTTGTTCACCAACCATGAATACCTTTAATTGTCCAGGTTTCTTTCGTTACTCTGTCTTGGCCGCTACCGAACTCTACCGTCGCCATCGAAAAAATCAATAACCAGCTCTGTCCGTCTGGTTAGGCAGCTAGACCAACTCCATTTTCACCAGCGTATTGCTATGAAATTGTTGCTAAATCTTACCTACAGGATGTAGTATTGCTCTATCAATAAAGCCAGTGTACAGTGCTAATTAATTCGCGATACTGTACAAACGGTGGGTCCACGATCCTCTGATTACTATCGTCTATAGCCACGGGTCTGTTTAAAGCAGTCCGTACATTACTCGAGGATAATAATTCAATTAGTCTATCAACTGAACAATTACAGATTCCGTGCTGGAATATTAAAATCGCAAAGTATAACAGTCTCTCTCTTTCTGACAACATTCTGAACAGATGCAGCACGCACCGATACTTCATCCTGCACAGGATATAGTATCAACTTCGAACATTCATTTGCATACGCCAATCCGTGCAGCCACATGCCTTGCAAACACACGAAATAATCGCATAAACATTGACCTTTGGTCATTCAAATCCGACTACGGTTCGAAGCGAAATTAATTAATCTAAACATTACTCGTTGTTGCTTCGAAAACATTTCTATCCGAACAATCGAAGCGAATACTTCGTCGAGAGCAGTCTACCGAAGCAATTGCATCGATCAAGAGATAAACATATTTGAAAAATCGATTGCTTCGCTTATCTGTCTGTTCCCCGGACAATTAACGAGACCGTGGAAACGAGTCCCGTATTCGGCGGTGATCGAACGGGGAGAAATCGTGGAAATTCGTTGGATTTGAAATAGAATACGAGACAGGAGGTCTGGTGCATTGATACTCGACGTTCCTCGTCGCGTGATATCGATTCGCTCGATGGATTAACGCAACAGTTACGTAAATGCACTCGTCGCACGAACTTGCCCGTCGCGTCGTGTGCCCGCCGCGCGAAACAGAGATGATGCCACGAGGTTAATGACAATATATCAGGTCCCTCCCACGCGCCGCTCCCGCTGGCCCATATAATTATTATTATTCCGTTTCTCGCCGACACGCATACGCGCCTGTCGGTCGACGGGTTTCTGTTTCCGCGAAAAAACTGCGAAGCGTCCCCGCTCTTCCTTTTTCTCAAGCTCGCGGACGAAGAAAACGTTTTGTGCCAAATTTTTACCCCCACCCCTTCCCCTGCATCGATCATAGGGGTTGCGACAACGAAAATCGATAATAATCATACCGAGTTCTACCGCAAACATTCCGAATAGTCCGGATATATTTTTAAACGTTCAACGGCTGTCGTTTTTAGGCTTTCACGGTAGCGAAATAATGGATGAACCATCGCGTCTGAATTTTTTCGAGTTTTTCGGTCAGGTCTTTCGCAGTAAAGAATAAATGAAAAAAATTGTATTTTTCGAGGCTTTTGTCGGCCGGCTGGTCCCCGTAATGCTGAGCCGTTCGAGCAATTATGAACGTTGCAGGCTAGGCTCTGGTGTCTAGCAGTGTTAGGCTCGTGTGTGTGGCGTGGGGATCGTTGCCTAGAGTGCACGGCTGCACTGGTGCACACACGTGCTCTGTGCTGCTGCACAGCGTGCCACTCCGCGCGACGTATTATACGGTGTGTGAGAGTTAGGTGCTCCCGGTGTGTGAGTTAGCCGGTCACGCGAACCGTGCGCATCGGGCACGCACACGTTCGTGCACCGCCACTCAAGGCCGTATCTGCATCCTGCTGCAATTCACAGCACCCACCCGCTATTACCGTCGGAAAATCCACGATGCGTTCTCAGACGCGCCGGGGCCGTGGAAAAAAAGGGGAAATGCCGCTGCGTCGGAAACCACTCGACCAGCAAAAATCCTCGAAGCAAAATAACGACAACGTTTTTCGAAAAGCCATCGCGTAAAACTCATTTTTTCTGGCCGAGGAAAAAATTTCAAGATAATCATCTTGCAGACAAAGGCAAGATACTACAAATTCTTCGGTACGGTCTTGTGCAATGTCTTATCGTATATTGTCCATTATATATGAGAATTTCTACTGTTCTATTATTTAACTATTGTTCTGGTTTGAATGTTAAGCTCGAATATAAATAGCTCTTTTCTAGTTTGTTCATTTTCGTTGCCACGAGCCAAATAATTGCAGCTCGTCCACCGGAAATGGGAATAACATGGAAACGAGGCCTCGAAACGGCGTCGGCTGTCGAAACGCGCACATTATGGTAATGGTACGAACTTTTCCCGGGTGTTATCTTCGCGTGCCCATTATACCCATGCGGGTTCAATCGGTGGCTCGCACACAAAACACCCATATCGCGCCGAAAACCGCTTTAAAACCCCTTCGATGGTGGAATCTGTTTCGCAATTGATGTTCTCGCGAACGTGGGAACGGGATGATGTTTCTGGGAAACTGGAAGAGTTTACCATTTTCCCACATCTTTTACGCCTGAATATTTTCCGAACCATTGACGATACTAAAAAATGCTTCGAATGTGATTCGATATCATTATTTTTCCCGTGGACGTATACTTGGAGGTCACGTGAAAATCAATTTAATTTTCATATACAATATGTAATCAATCGAAAATGATTATTTACAGGCATGATTTGACGGCAATATTAAAAAAATATGGATCAAAGAATTTTCGCGAGTATGTCTGCTGCAGTTTTTTTTAGGAAAATCGTTGTGCGTGGTATATGCAGAAGGGTTCAAGGTCTGACGATAATAATACGACGGGGAATTGGAGGAATTCGAGGAATTCGAACGAACAGGAGGGTGGCACACGCGACTCATGAATGAAGAAGCAGCCGAGACGAGAAAAAGAATGATTTGCTCTCGAGACAAGCGGCGGCGTCTCGGCGAAAAAGAGAGTAAACCGATATGATAGGGTCGCGGAGGAAAGTTATTAGCGTCGTCAATCGATAGTTTCGACCAATACAGCAATAATCGCGCGTGTACACGCGCGACGCGCGACACGCGACACGGGAACGAGGGAGAGAAAAAGTTGCGCACCCTTTGTAACGAAACGAGCCAATTAATGCATGCCGCCGAGCGGAAAAGTATAACACTAATCCTATTTTTAAATCGTTCGGAGCCGATGGCTTTCGGTTTATTCGCTCGCCGTGAACACGAAATAAAGCACAGTCGACCGACAGTAAGAGAAAAAATTGTTCAGGAAGCAGTCGACCGTGTGCCGTCTGTGTCACGAAAACATCAACATTTTTCTGTTTCGTTTCGAGTAGCCCGACACGACGTTGAAACGGGTCTCCGAGATAACGATAAGGGTATTAATTAAACCTGATAAAAACGCTGAGTATGCGAAACAACGCGACCGATTACAAATTCAGCGCGCGATCGCGTTTCTTTCTCCGGTCGCATCGTCGCATCGTCGCGTCGGCGAGAAAAAGAGAGTGGAACGTCGACGAGTAACCGGACGTGACGTCACCGGCGACGTTCTCCTCTCACGCAAACCCCCGCCCCCCCTCCTCTCTGCCCGCCCCCTTTGTCTCTCGTGTCCACTTCCGTCAATGCAAGTGATTGCTTGCACTACTGCCATACTGCACCGCTCTCGCGTGACGCATCGGTGCGAAGGCACGTTTTCAATCGGCGACAAAAAAATCTTATCCCCATTTCAGTCGCGAGCGAAAAAATTTGTTAAATTCAACCTTCGATATCACTGTTGAACTGTGCGAGTTCACTTCGAGGTAATGTCATTAAATGTATGCAAGGAAATGACCTTTTCTTCGAATAACGAACACACTTAGGTGGACCAGGCTGTACAAAAGAGATTGAAAAATTTCGACTATTTCGATTTCAGTGTTTCCTTATCTTTCCTATAAAAAAACCAGTCAAGTCACTTACCTATCTTACTGTTGGGACTGTAGGGATCGTAGCTGCTGGTGCTCATGGGGCTGGCGTAGCCGTTGCTGCTGGTTGGTTGCTGTTGCTGTTGGTGGGCCAGGGGGCTGGAGTGTGCCAGCGGGGGTTGTTGTTGTTGCGGCGTTTCGGTGAGCTGTTGCTGAGGCGTGGTGTAGACAACATGCTGGTTTTGTAGCGGGCCGCTAGGGGATCCTGGACTGTTCGTGGACAGCCAGTCGTCGGGTCGTTTGGTCTTGTTGCTGCTGGCAATGCCGGCGAACAGTCTGGCAGCGGCTGTAACCGGTCCGAAGACCGACGACGGCATCGTCGAGGTGCCGGCCAGGTGTTCCGGGGACTCGGCCTTGGCCAGCGTCAAGGACGCGGCTCCAGCCACCACGGATGCGATGGTGCCGTTGGTCGTGTCCATGCTGGAGTCGCTAGTGTCCATGCTGGACGTGGCTGGGTCCGCTGCCTCTAGCCTGGGAGTGGCTGCCAACACGACACCCCCGGTGTTAACCACTTCCGACGCCTCATCGTAACGCACCGCTACGTTCCCGCTCACTAAGCTCGCCACCGTGACGGCTCCTTCTGCTAACCTCTGATCACCCTTCCTCTAGCTCCCTTTATCCTCCCTCTATCCTACCCAGAGCTCTAGGGTAGCTATTCCTCGACACTGAACGCTCCCACCTGGCCCCCTTTGTCTTGCCAGAGCTTAGGCTCCTTCTGGGCCTTAACCTCAAAGTCCAGCGTCGGTGCTTTCAAAGCTTCTTCTACAAGACCAGTTCGGGACCAGTTCGCGACCAGTTCGCGACCAATTTCGGGCCTGGTTTCTTACTATGGTTTGGGTTCTATCACGTGGCTAGGTTACAGGTGTCGTCAGCCTCCAAGTGGTCCAGGCACATGTCTTCGTCTACCGCATCTTGACACCGCCTCGAACTTCGGCTGCTGATTTCTATGTTTCCTGGCTTGAGGTATCTGCAACAGAAAACACCGGCGGTTAGTGTCGGTAAGGATACGCGAGCTTTACATTTCTTAGGTTTGTACTTTGATGATCGATGGAAGTGAGATTAGGTGTGATTCGGGTTCAGTGCACGCTTCGACTGATCTTGATAAGCTATCGTTGAGAGGTGTTGTCTCTGAATGGAGATAAGCTTTCGCATTCCGGCGAACGGTAACCATTTGAAATTTCGTTCCAGTCGTGCAAAGATAATTGTCTTATCTTCGGTTGTGTCTGGGTCACTCTGGGTCATAGCAGACCCGGCTATAGCCAGGTACAGGGTTGATAAGAGTCGTTTCAGGAAATGGAGAAAGGTTTTTCGAAAAATCCCGTCGAATTTCGTCACAGACGTAGCACCTGGGGGGACAGAATCGGTCGGGAACGACGACTACGGGTCGATGCGCCACGCAATTTCCGTCCGCGTGGAGAAATCTCGAGTAATGACACGCTTCAACGGTCGGGCGAACAGCGACCGATGAAACGGGAGTTCCCTGGATAGTCTCTCGATCGAAACTTTCAGTCGTCCGAAACACGCACCCGGCTAATAAAACTTCCTCGACGCTCGCGACAAGGTAAATCCGACGACCGAGCATAGCAATTTGCGACCGCACCGATACACCTTCTTCGTTCCAACTTTAATACTCCGCGATCTCGATCTCCTCCACGGTGATCTAGATTTTTTATTAATTTTTCGATTGGTTCCCGAATGTCGAACGTCGAACGTCGAATGTCGAACGTTGTTCAAACTTGCTCGACTACGGCAGGCTCCTCCAAGTTTCTACTAATTTCGTTTGATTTTTAACGGTGCAGTTTTGTTTTACTACGAACAATTGTCACAATCTTAAATTAATATTCTATTACTTGCTTTTCGTGTCAACGAAGACGACACGGTCGAACGTGGTTACATAAAACGGTTCTCCAAACCTACTCAACGTGCAAATTAAGTAGTTGAGAAAGAACAGGCTCGCAACAAGGTAGAACTGACGTTTAGAAGAGGCCCCCGGTCTGGAACAATGCAATTGCAAATTGATAGGATGCTCGGCTATTGTAGGACGCGTTTTTATCGGCGACAGCCAGTGAAAGTGGCTGGTAGTTATGTAAAAGATGGGCGCCAATTCACTCGTCGTTTGTCAAACGAGGTTAAGAACTGTCGGATGAAAGTAGCAATTGCATTTCCTTGGTGATTGATGCTACTCTCGCGGTTCACTATTTCCTTCGGGACAAACAAATCTCAATGTATCTTCTTTCGCGTCACGCGTGACTCCTTAAAAAGAATATGAAAACTCATAGTAACCTTATGGGGGATGCGTTGGCAGCCCTGCTACGGGGATATCCTTCGATTCTTTCCAGCACGAAACACACTGTTCTTCTACACTTCAATCTTTTCACTCACGCAAACTTAGAGAAACCACTTAATTAGAGAAACAAGTATCCTAGAACTAGGAAGGATTCGAAGTCACTGTACATGTAGCGATTTCAACGACTAATAGCGATCGGAGAGAATGTTTACACCGGATATTCTAATAAGGTCAGCAAGGTAGAATCAAAACAACGCAACGAGGTTAAGAACGATAAGTTCGCGGGAACATGAACACAGTCTGACACAAAGAGTCTCCAATCTCCTCGAGTGCTCAATCTTTAATCAACCTATTCTAGCAACTATCCAAGGCACCACCATCGGTTTCACGTTGCCTGAAACTGTCAACACATCTTTCGCAAAAGCCCCGAAAGGTCAGCTAGCAACTGGCCTCTGTCACTGTCACCAAACACAAGGCCCCGACAGAGCTCAAATTCTAGCAACTCCAGCCAACAAAACCACTAGTCCGCTAGACTACACACCGGCCACTCATGTTCCACCGACTACAAAACACAAAGGCAACTCGTCACAGTCAGCACAGCGTTGCTAAATATGAAAAAGGTCCGTCTGTCGTCGTCAACAGCTACAAGAGGCAGTCCAAGAGATGTAGTCTAACGAATTTAAGGGATTCAATGGGTTCCTTTGACGAACGAGAAGGCTGAACGGAATCTACAAGCGTGAAAGCGAGGGAGAGAGAGAGAGAGAGAGAGAGAGAGAGAGAGAGAGAGAGAGAAAGAGAGATTGGGGAAGCACTCGGATGTAGTTTTGTGGGACTCGCGAATCGCAAGCGAGCGGCCGCGTTGCGTGACGCAGTTGCCGAAACTGCGGCACAGGTCTCCCTCCATCAGTCACGTCGCGTCGGGCCTTGAAACGGTCTGTTATGGTGGGACAACCGAGCCAGAGCCGACCGGGCCCGCGACTTTCTACGCAGCTACACTCACCGCTGGCCCCAAAAAGAACACTGAGCTGGCCGACGGGTTTCTGCACACCGAAACCCCTTCTACACAGCCTACCCGGGGCCCTGAACTTCTTTTGTTTAGCCCCCTGGCTCTAGGATTGCAAATTCCAAAAGGGGAATGATCTACCGGCTTGGCCAGTTTCTTCGGGATAGAGTATCCGATGAATTGCTTCGACTAATTTATTTTTATTTTTATTTTACCATCTATCTTACTAGATCTCTCTCATTTCAACTTTTTCATCTCTTCCTGTAATTGAAATTAAACGTTCACCGTGGATAGAAGAGGATAGGAAAACCTTTTTACCGAACCAAGAGGAATCAAGATGGACGCTCGAAATGACGAAACGAATTTCCGAACGAGCTAATATTTTTTTATTGTTTGATGCCCAGGGTGAAAACAGACCCAGGCACCGCAGCCCAAGAGCCGCCAATCGATTACCTTAGGCTCTGCCGATGACACACGGCCTGCCATTGTCAGAAGTCGACCGTGCGTGTTCGAGATGACAACAGAGCCTGGCCGGTGATTAATAAATCGCCGTTTTCAGCGGCGCGGTCTTGATTGCACCAAGTGGAGAGGCTTCGGGAGGGGTGCGGGCAGAGAAGAGGAGGATCGATAGATCGATCCACGGGATAAGAGGATCCTGAGGCCTCCTGCTGACGCGGAGCTTTCGAGAACGGGCCTCGAAATTTCCTTTGCCTCGGCCCAAGGCTAAATCAGCGCCTTGAGAACCGGCTTTTTAATTGACCGCCTCCGGCCGATGCATTCTGATAGCGGACATGTGCTCTTTGCAGGCTCCGGCATCGGCGAATAACATACTTGCAAAATTAGAACTCTGCCACGTCTTATTTGTCCAGGTAACTACCAAACGCTACGACTTTATTCAAGGTAAAAATCTTCTGGATCAATCGAAGACACAAAAACGAAATTGATTTTTTTTCCTTATGAAACCGTCGCCATCATATTCGCCACATTTTCCTGATTAGAATGAGCCCAAGCGTGACACCTTCGGAGTTTATTTTCTCGTGTAAGTCCACGTTTTAGTAGAACCTTGATTATGCGAATGCTCACCAGGTGAGCTCTTAATGGTGTCGTGTTTGAGTTTCTTTCAATCAGAGAAATGTCAGGAATATGCCGACGATGGTTCGATCAAAAACTAATTATTTAGAATGTTTTAAACAGCATTGAAATCAGCTGAAAGAGTTACTACGATGTTTTATATTTGATCGAGGCTCAAACAAGACGTTTTCTCACATCGAGCAGCGACGTCTATGGAATTCCCGCGTTCCTTTCGTCAAACAGTCGTGCCAGCCAGCTGATCTCCCGTGTTTCAAGCAATTGCATTGTGCTCGAGTCCCACATTAGATTGGATTCGTTCCTCCCGGCGCATTACCGCCGCCATTGACTGTCTAAACCGCACGTTGATGACTCCTCCTACCAACCGGCTTTCATCGTTGCCTGGAATTCCCCCTTTTTCCCCGGACCCGCGCGTAGCCAACAGTGAAAGAATGCCGCGCCGTGCCGGCGAGATTCAGCCGGGCTTTCTTCCGGCGCTATCTTTTTGCTCCATCGGCCGTGTAGACCGTCAGGATAACGTGCATATCGCAAGAACCACGCTCCGACAACGCGCAACACTTAGCTGGCGTCGAGATGCCTGGTTTCGAACAGGTTCGCACCTGCGCACAGTGAAACAAATGCCCATTCTCTAGCCAGCAAAAACTCGGAAATCTAAAGCACGTAAATTTGGAGATCCTGTAACTCTCATTGCAAGAGAGGTAGCCGCATCCAATGCGGCGGGCACGGCAAGCGGTTTTCTGATTCGCTTCCAAGAATTCGCCTAAGTCGAGGACTTGCTGTACTTCGGGAATTTAACGCTCTGAGAATGCTCGATTGTTTGTAGACAGACGTAAATATAAAAATTTATTTAAAAATAAAAACGAGCTTTAATTTAACCTGATCTCGATAAACTCTGAGAATCTATTACGGAGAGATACACGAATGTACAAGCATAGCGTAGTAAGATCGTGGGCTCGCAGTCGTAATAATAGAACGGTAAAATTCATTCAACCGTTCGTTTTATCAAATCAAAGGGGGGTCTATTTCTGGTGTCAGAGACTCGTGATGGGCGTCGAGGATGAATGAAATAGCGTTTTCACGATAGCTACTTCCGGCCAGGAAGGTCAGCACCGTTGCACTACTTCCTCATCTTGCGCCGCACACGATTGTTTCACCGATAAACCCACTTGTTACTCTAATTCGCATATTAAAATGGAAAACGACATGTAACAACATCAGTCTAACAAACTTGACTTTAGATTCGGAACTTTTGTTCACCGGTTGTGTTTGGATGCTCAAATTCTGAAACTGTTTTCCAGAATGGGCGGCAGTTCGAGAACAGTCTAAACGTGTCCAGAAAAATAAAAATAATCATTTGCACTCTGTTACACCCTTTCGAACCAGCCAACTATTTCCATTTCCTTTTTTCACTGTTTTCTCAAAAGTGGTGGGGGTTTAAGATTGCACATTAGGGGTTGGAAGCAGCATTCCATTGGAGAACGCAAGCCGTTTCTCCGTAGTGTCTAGCATCCCTTAAAAATCCAGTTTGCAACCCCTTTAGCTCGAGGATCCCATTCGATTCATGGAGCGCACAACGCTGTGCCATGCAAATTCGATGGAACCGCAGGCGAGCCTCGTGGGACGAGATCGGTAACGGGGGTAGTAACTTCCGAAAGTTGGGGTGAAAACGAGGCGAAGCGATGCGAAGCAATGCGAAGCTGAGGCAAAGGGGTACACGATGAAAGCAGTGCGAGAGTTTAGCCCTGCCAGTGGAATATCGATCCAACTGGCCTGGCGTCTACATCCCTTCCCTCGTGCCTCTGCAACCCATGGGGGTCCTGAGTAGGGAGAGAGAGCATAACCTTCGACACTAACCCTGACCCACCCCACACTGGTTCGCCTCTTCCCTTCGCGAAGCTTGTCCTTCTCGTCCTGGACTCGCTACCATATATGTGCGAGGTGGACGACACGTCGAGATCACCCTAAGTAGCATTACATTATGTACACATCAGATTCTACTAAAAATTATACTGTGACAAAATTTTATACGAGCTACCGTCCTACAATTGCCGAATAGGATCTTTTTAATACGAGGCTGAGCGTATGCGAAATTCTAAGGGGTCGGTTTGTGTTTTATTTATTATTTTTTCGGTTGGATGTGGTTGCTGGAACGTTGTACGAAGTTGGCGATAAATTGAGGGTAAATTAATCTGAAAAGGGTGGTTTCACCTCGAACAATTTAGCTTTAAAAAACGATGGACAAGAATTTCAGCAGGTTTGCGTTTCAATGGTTTTGCGAGGATATCGAGTACAGATTCGTTGGGACGACAAGCTGGTATCGCGATGTCAACCGGTGACAACACTGTCAATTATCGATCGCGCGGATAGGAGATTCGCGTCGGCTGTTTACACGGCCGATTTTCGGTCGGATTTAATAGCGTTAATGCGACAAAAACCGTGCCTCCTCCTCCTACCCCGACTACCTGTTGATACATAATTTTCCGTCGGAAAACAACGGCGTCACCGCGCACCGGCTGTCATCGGACCGCGGAGGAAAATTCGACGGATAATTCAGCCGTGTTCGATTCCTGGTTCGACGCGCACGTCCACGGCTGACATGAATTCAATATCCGTAATAATATCCGGCTCGATACTGGCCATGGTGTGCCATCGTTCGCTCTCGCGCTTGTGAAATAAAGGAGACACGCGGTTTCATCGAATTTTCCAGGAAAAAAAACCAACTCCGTCCCTCCGATGTATTTCTAATGAAATAAAAATCTGTACGTTTACGTGCTCGTTAGATTAATACATGTACCGACAGATCCTATCCGATTCAAGAGATGTAAAATGTACATTATTTTATCCATAAATGTCCCAGATCTAACCCCATTACTGCAGGGTGGACCACCTCGAGGGGTCGCGAAACTCAAAATTCTTTTGTCGCCGAGAAGTATGACATCATGCGGATCGGGTGTCTCACCTATTTCGAATTTCTAACTTCTTTATTTTTCATTGTTTTTTTTTATGAAACTTTTACCAACATATTCTTCGTATTTTTCTAATGAAAAATGATACCAAATATGATATAATTCCGATGACATTTACTTGTGTAATAGACAATTAAAGTTTCAGGCGAAAGAAAAGAGAGCCTTTGAAATGTGCCGGTGACTAGATACTCTCTGCGTCTCTTTCTTTCCCATACGCTATCCTTCCTCGCAGCCTAAACTTTAATGGCCTAAACTTTAATCGGAAGGTTCCATCAAAAAATAATGAAAAATAGTGCAGTAGAAATTTGAATTAGCTACGTTTGCATTTCCCGGCGACCGAAGCCTCTCGAGCTCGGCTGTTCTTTCCTACGTTCGACAAAAGTCAAAGAATACTGTCCCTGACCCGTGCTGGGGACTTTATATAGATAATATACTGTACTTCCCAGAAGCAGTGTGCAGCAATCGGAAATAGCTTCGCAACGGTGTAACACTATATAGGTGATCTCGCGGATCGCCGGTATACGGTTTGCCAGATAGGAAGCGTGTTCAGCGGGTGAATTTCGCCGATAAGAATCGCAGCTGGAGAAACGTCCGCGAAAAATGTCACGCGCGGCCCGAGCAGGCCCGGGAATTATGCGTCCGTCCGCATGCTGCCGTGACACGTGCACATTCACCTAACCCAGACCACTCTTCGCCGGTTTTCGTGCAATCTGTTATCAACGCGCCGCGTCGTACAACTCCGGGAAATTATACGGGCTGGCAGAATCGACGCCCGGCTTTCGTGTTTTCCGAAATCGACACACGCCGATCAACCTTCATCCTCGAACGCAATGCTTCCAGCAACGAGCGTGTACTACACGCGCGTTTAACCCCCTATCGTCTCTTTAATTTCCTGCTCCATTTTCTCAAGTAGGCACATGCATGGAATCCAGACAACTTCAAACACGGTAAGTGTAATTTTTTTTGGTAATTGTTGATTGGTAAAGACGTTACAGAACGATGATAAATATCAGCGCCGAAGAAACGATTGAATGTGGGATCTCGTGCTGGTGGTAAAAGTTCGATAAGAATGTTTGCGAAATTCAGTTGAACAGAATTTTTACCCGGCAAAGCTGAACAACTAACCGAGTCGTTGATACCCAGGTTCGATCAATAAACCGCCCCTGCCAGACAATCCTCTTCTCCACCGAGCCCACGTTTCCAGATTTTCTCGAGAGTGCGCTGTTTCACGTAAAAAGAAAACCGTGAAATCCATTTTGAATTTTAGAATTTTACGCTCTTTTAACCCTCTCTCCACGTTTCGGCGAAATATCCAAAAATGAAAATAATAAAAATTACGATGTCACTTTCTAAAAGCGAAGATAAAAATGACTAGGTCGTGAGATTTCGAAGAGGGCGATTACCGAAAAAGAAAATGATGACAAGTTAGCGAAAAATGGCGAGGATTTGTCGTTGACGCCCCTCGGCCAGCATAAAACCGAGCTGTCGTAAAACTGTGGAGCAGCTCGCGGGACATCTAGGTCAATGCCTGGCCTAGCTCTAGGATGCGGATCCCGGCTGCGACCTCCGAGCAACAAATCCCTCCCAGCAACCCCCAGCTCCCTCCCAGACGAGCCGTGAACCCGGCAGGAACTGCTCGAGGATGCAGGAGACGCGGCGAACGACGCCCTTGAAGCCCGTTCCGTTTTAGATAGGATCTTCGAACGAACGAACAGAATGATGGAGAACGTTGTTCGAGCGACCGAGTCTCGCGTCGAGTCGCCGAGAAAATTGGACGTTTCGAAACTGCGAGATAATCGGTTGGGGATCACGAGGAGATCGTCGAGAGGATTTTTCATCGGATTTATACTGGGTCACGTGAGCCGAGGGATGTTCCTGGGCGTGGCTTACTCCCCACCACTCGTCATTAATTTTAAATATAAATTTAGGAATTTACGATTCAGGATAGAATAATATTTTCCGTGTTCACCCCTTCTATTTTTAAGACTACCCTCGACTCCAACTTTTCCACCCAAGGCAAAAATAAGAGGACACTCGATAGAGACTATAGGCTGCAATTAGAGGGACAGCGTGTAAAGATAGAGGGATGAAGTGGTCCAACAAGGATGGAGAAAGCAGAGAGGACATGTAGGTCAATGCCTGTCCTCGCTCCAGGGTTCGCATCCCGGTTATAACCTCCGATCAACACCACCCACCCTGCAACGTTTTCCACGTCGCGTCGGGACTCTGTCCAACCACCACGCCTCCGAGCGCACCCATGAAGGCCGCTATGCTTCTATAGGGTGGAGCGGAAGTATAATTTACTAGGTATCCCACTGTACTCGTGATCGAATCGACTGTTAACCGAATCCACCTGAACAAATTCAATTCAAAAGCGTAGAACGAATTTTTTCTGTTTCTTTTTTAATACACGAAATTTTTTTGATACACGGCTGGAACTAAATAACGCTCTATTCCATAGGAGAATCGAATGGTAGCCCATTCTACTGTGGTGGAAAACTGAAGCGAGCATGTAAAATGAAATTTTTTGTATGAAGTTTCGAATAAATCAAGCTGAAAAATCCCTCGAACGTGCACCAGTAGATACAGCACGTTGTAACCAAACTGTATTTGTCCAATCTTCACGTTCGTTTCGCTCGGAAACGAAGCGTCCTACGAAAAAATTTCGTTTACATTTTCGACTCAGTTTTTACGGTTTTAGCGATTACAATGTCCCAGAAAAGGAGAATATTTATATCTATATTCTCATAGAATTTTACTTCGGTTTGAAGGAAATTAGTAGCATACATATTTATCAGACTATGTTCAGAATGTTCGTGACGAGCGAGGCACGATATTGTAGGGGGTTGAACAAAATCCTGACTGAAATTTTCTCAAGAAAATACTCGAGGAAAGAGTTATGAAACGGGATAGGCTCGAACCAAGAGATTCTTCGCGATGTTAGGCGTCGAGGAAATTTGAATGACTGTTTAATTAATTAGCGGATCGGTTCCGCGAGCAATCAACCCTCTCGCAGCCGGGTCGGCACTTCCGCTCCACCCTGTATGCGGGTCTGGAGAGTACACGGCGCTCGTCGCACCGGCCGGTCTCACTCTCTCCTGGTAACTAGGCCATCAGATCGATCCTGCAGCGGCACCAACACCGGCGCCGCAACCACTGCCACTAGCACACAGACGACGACCGTCTCAAGTTTCCCTCACGGCTTGGACCGTGTTAGGTCTGGGTTAGATACTCTCGCGGAGGCCAGACCTCGGATTCCCGGCTGCGGAATACTGCAAAAGCGTCGCGACGCGACGCCTCCCGTTGCATCTCCTCGCTCGACGCCGCGCCGACCCGGGAAACGTGCTACTCCGATCACGTGCGCAGAATACTATGAACGCCGGCTTTTTAGACCGTCGCAACGAGATAACGAAACCGGAGGACTACCTCGAGTAACTATCAACGAAACTATGTATATCGTGTTGGGTATCGTTTCAATCAGCGAAGCGTCACACAGTGGTCCGGATCGAAAATTTTTTGGGACACTTGTGTATAACTTTTGTACCGTTTCAGATATTAACACGAGGTTTCAACGAAAATTTATAATAAAACAATCTCTTTCGAATAATACATGATAGAATATATATTTTGTTTAATTTGTTAGTTAGTTATTTTTATAAATTTTTATGTAGTTGTTGGATCAGTTGCTTTCCTTATTAAAACCATTGTATAATAATATTAAATGTTGAATGTTCTCGGCGCTACGGTTTCGATCAATAACTACTTAATCAAAAAACAATTTTGCAGATTATCCAATAATCATCATCGACGTTTCGATTCTAATTCGAATCCTTTTCAAGATGTGTATATTGTATTGCGTCTGTAAAAAAGTGTATGTATTGCACAATTTTCAAAATATTGTTGAGCTATATAAATGTAATAGTAAAGATTGTCCGTGAATATTAATTATAAAAGCCAGCTTACTTGTTTTTGATGTGATTCTATAATCGAGGATGGACATTGTGAATTCGAACGTGTGTCCTCGTTGATGGTTGTCAGGACACTGAGTGTATTTAGAAGTGATCTAGGTTATGCCAATCGATTGAATTGGATCATAGATTTGATTTTGAAAATATCAAAATAGTTGACAAAGAGGCGAATTTACATCAAAGGTTATTGTTAGAAACAATTCATATGATTAAACAACAAAGCATAAACCTTAGGTATGAAACTCCTAAGATACATGAATATTATGCAACGTTACTGAACCGGTAATGATATGATTGAATTGCTTTCCTAACAATAAATAGCCTTTAATATTTCTCAAAATACTCAACATTCTATATTACACATTATTAATTATATAAATTCTTCCAATAAATATTGAATGTGAATTACTGAATTTACCCTCAAGGTATATTCACACAAATAGGTAAAAAGATATTGTGTACTTTCAAATTTACCGCCATTATTGATTGGCATAATCTAGATCACTTCTAAATACACTCAGTGTCCTGACAACCATCATCGAGGACACACGTTCGAATTCACAATGTCCATCCTCGATTATAGAATCATATCAAAAACAAGTAAGCTGGCTTTTATAATTAATATTCACGAACAATCTTTACTATTACATTTATATAATTCAACAATATTTTGAAAATTGTGCAATACATATACTTTTCTACAGACGCAATACAATATACACATCTTGAAAAGGATTCGAATTAGAATCGAAACGTCGATGATGATTATTGGATAATCTACAAAATTGTTTTTTGATTAAGTAGTTATTGATCGAAACCGTAGCGCCGAGAACATTCAACATTTATTATTAACAACATTACGATCGAGATTCAAAGAAACTTAGTATAACAATATTGTATGATAATATTCCAGGAGGGTATATGAAATCTCTTTCTAACCACTCTTTATTACGATGAAGAAATTTTCATTCAATCTAACGTGATTGGACCCATTTCGTTTTTAATTTAGAATACAGTTTGTTTAAACTGTTCTTCTGCATGTTAAAATATTCTGGTGACATACCCAATATCTCACATAACTTTTCACATAAATATAGGTAATCACGTAAGTCTTTATTCATGTACCTGAAAATGTAAAACAAGTCTTGACTTGTTCGGAAAGCCTCTATTATAAATGTAAGTATAAAACAGCAAGTTAAACGCGCGCGCGCACGGAAACTTCTCTAATACATATAATTAAACACGCGAATATACATATAACAAATACACTATACCTAAGCACACATAAACTATACAAATAAAAACGTAAACTATAAACAAAGTACAACGAAGAAAACTATATAACAGCTTACAGTTTTCAAGAAATGCTTCGAATCTCTCACTGCGTTTTCTTGTACCGTTCTGCACCGACTGACGCAGTTAGACATTGGGAAAAGGCATAATATGTATAAACATATGCAGGCTTGTGCGAGAACCCGGATTTCTCGGGTTCGGGACGGGTCGGGAAATCTCGGCCGAGACGGGTCGGGTTCC
>CM052344.1:11356003-11421800 GCA_028455595.1 Lasioglossum vierecki | reverse complement strand
TCCCGACCCGTCCTGAGCGTCGGGTTTCCCGAGATTTCGGGTTCTCGCACAAGCCTGAACATATGTATTTCAGATGTTTAGAATCTTTAGTGAGTTCTCGGGTTGCGCCTCGTGCCCAGCAATGACCAACGCGGGGCGTCCATACTCGCCGCAACATTGTCAACTTTAAACAACTATAAATTGTAAAGTGACTCGAAGTTGAAAATGATTCTTGTACGGTTATTTAAAGGAAGTTGTACCGAAAATATTCCTCTTTATTAAAGTCTGGGATGTCTTAAGAAAAGAAAGATATCCTTTGACAAATATGGAACATTTTTTTATCTGTCATGTATCATTCAGCATTATTTTAAAAATATATTATTAGTTATTACTGAAAAAATATATGATTTCTTATTGGCAAGGGATGCTCTACATTATAGAAAAAATACCCAGAGAAAATGTGGGACGAAACGATGAGGACATCGCAAACAACTTAAGCAATTTCGCCTGATGAAATATGCTATTTTCAAAACCCTCAACTTTAAATGATTATAGTAACTAAAAAAAATATTTATTCAATTTCATTAATTTCTTCATTTTCGAGGTCCATAGACGCTTACGAAGCAATACAAATTCATTAGTTTTCAATTTCGAAAAGTCGACTTTTTGGTTGAACGTCCCTAAATTTTTTGATCCGGACTACCGTGCATCAGTACTACCTCGGTAATATAGGCTAGGCACGAAGGTAATTTCGGTATTTTAATCATATTTCATTATATTCTGATCAATCAAATATTTTCTTCTTTACTACTCTTCTTGGCATAAGATCATCGAACAAAAGAGAAAATATCTTGTTGGTGAAATTACATTGCTCGAATAAAAAAGATTGGGCTTTGTTTCACCTTAAAATACCGAGATTACTTTCTTGCACACCCGATAGTTTCATTAATAACACGGTCCAACAAATTGAAACCTTTTTGTACGTTTAGATTCTCACTATGCGAAACACGTTTAAACGTAATTGGAATGGGTATTGATAATTTAACAACTCGAGAATAGTTCATACACGATTTCTTTATTTAAAGCAAGAATAGACGAAAAACGCGGAAGACGCCTATACGGTTCGTAAACCGGAACTGAAGTGAAGTGCACATTGTAATGGGAGAAAAATCTTGGACCTCCCCCATTGGGTCGGTTCGAGGAAAGACTAAAAATGGAACTACCCAAAGTTTGAATACTCAGACCTTCTTAGTAATGAATAATTACACCTTATCGGTTTCTAGCCTGCGGGTCAATAAAACAGAGAAACAAAGAACCATTTCAGTATCTTGATCAACACAACTTGTTTTTGAAACCAGATATTCCAACAAAACGTGTCAGAATGTATTACTATTGCACATCACTGGATTCGGGGAAAGTCTAGGGAATCTTTTGCTGTACAGAACAGTACAATATCTTTTATAATAACATCACAATATTTCTTCAAAGTCGAAACATATGTATTCCTTTCAAACTGAAATTTCTCAAAAACTGTGCGCCTAAGAGAAAAATTAAGCGTCTCTAGTAGCACAAAAATATTAGATAAATATTTTTTTTAAATATTGGAAAAATATTTTTTAAGCTACATTTTTTCATATGAGAAAAATATTGGATCTGAATATTGTATACATGTACAAGAAATATAAATTGAATGTTTAAAAAATATAAGCTAAATATTCAGAGAATATAAGCTAGATGTTAAAAAAATATAAAGTAAATGTGAATCCAATATTTGAAAAATATAAATTCAATATTTAAATAACATTCAATAAAATTTTCAAATTTAAGAAAAAGTTATAACAAAAATTAGAAACTATTCGAGATATAAGGAGTATGTAGCCATCGCAAGGGATAAAGACAGGATACTCTCTCGTCCTCTCTCTCAGAATAGCAAATAGGCCGAGTCCCTCTACGAACCCCTTATTTATACGCGCTCGTTACTATCCGCGAACACGAAAATCAACAACTCGGTTGTTAAGCGCGATTCGACTTTTCTCGCGCTCCCCTTACGTCGCTTCCTCACGTCGATTGCCTACAAATTATAATCTTCTAGAAGCTTTTAGAATCTTTTCGGTCCGACGTTTATTAAATAAATTCTATACATGCTACAATCTCCCCCTCTGGACACGAAATCGCCCCGATGAGTAGTCCAGTATCTTAACGGGTGACATCGTTGGAACTGGGACCGGCTTCTTCCTCCCTCCTTCGTTTTCGTGGTCGTCCGCGTTTGCGGATGGATACCACGGGTGCAGGTACCTGGTCACGTTCTCCAGTGTAGGGCCGAAGTGATGAAGTGTGATAAACTCCAATTATCACCGGTGTAGCATCTCTGGTTTGCATCTCGTAACTGCTCGCTCCGATACGCCGCTTCACAGCATATGGTCCGTCCCGCTTCGGCGCCAATTTAGATGAGTAACGACAGCGTTTTTTACTCAGCGTGTGGGTGGTTACCCAGACGAGGTCACCGGGTTGGTAGTCTGGACCTTCGCGTCTTCGTTGATCTGCATACTGTTTCCGACGACCTTGTCGATCCTCCTGCGTCAGCTGCGCTACTCGCAAGGTGTCTGCCAAGGTGAGCAGTTTCGGGGTGACTTCTGGCAGAAAATTTTCTCCTTGTACGATCGCTCTCAGGTCGCGACCCGTGTCATCTGGAGTCCGCAGCTCTCGTCCAAAGGTAAGATAAGCTGCCGTGTATCCCGTTGTCTCGCATTTCACCGAATTCATGGCGAAGCGTATTGCAGGAAGTCGGTCGTCCCAGGATGGATGGTCGTTTCCCACATATATTCCAAGTTGTGCTTTGAGGTCTCGGTTCTTCCTCTCGACTGGATTGGCCTCCGGATGATAAACAGGGATGAAGGATTGATGAATTCCCAAACAATGGGATACTTGCTGCATGACGCCGCTTATAAACTGCGTGCCATTGTCGCTAATAATTCGGCGAGGTAGTCCAAATCGTAAGAACACCTCGTTGATCATGACGTCTGCACATGCCTCTGCTGTTGCTTGTTGTAACGGGAATATTTCCACCCATCGAGAAGCGGTATCTTCGATGATCATTATCCAGTTGTTACCCTTATTTGTAACTGGTAGTGGTCCGAAAAGATCCAAGGCTAGTACCTCAAAGCGACGTTGCATCACAGGTGTTTGAAGCAAACCGGCTGGTTTAACGTTACTGGGCTTATAACGTTGACACTCGTTGCAGGACCGGACGTACTCTGCGATTTCCTTGGACATCCTTGGCCAGAAGTATCGATTTATTATTCGATGTAATGTGTGTTGGGTTCCATAATGTCCGGCCGTGGGATCATCATGGTAGGACCGCAGAATGTCCTGTCTTTCGTGTGTTGGTACGACCAGTTGTGCTTCTTCGGAGTCCACGTTTGGGGCGTGTCGGTATAACACACCGTCGTGCAGGAGGTAGCCTCGAGTGGTCCATTTTTTCATCTCGTCGTCGTTGTCTGTGGATTCCAGACCCTCGATGATTTCCTTCAGGTCGCCATCCTTGAGCTGTTGGCTCCTGGTCTCGGCAGGACCACGGGTTGGCATGTCAACGGCGAGGCCGGCAAGGTCCGTCCTTTCCTGGTGATCCCATGGTTCTGTTGGAAGTCTCGAAAGCATATCTGCCACTACATTGCATCGCCCGGGAATGTACTCGATTTTCGGGCAATAGGGTTGCAGTAGGAGTGCCCACCGTGCCAATCGCCCGCTTGGTGACTTCAGGGTCATCAGCCACTTCAAAGGCTGATGATCAGAGGCGATCGTGACGTCCGTTCCCTCGATGTAACCACGGAACTTGTCTACTGCCCATACTACGGCAAGCGCTTCTCGTTCCGTGGTTGAATAGTTCCTTTCGGCTGGCGACAACAACCGACTGGCATACTCCACTGGATGCTCGGTGTCCTTCTCCCCCTGGAGGAGAACTGCCCCGATAGCGTAGCTGCTGGCGTCGGTTCGAAGGACGTACGGTCTGGTCTCATCGGCTGTTTGTAGGATTGGCGTGTTCGTCAGGGCCATCTTCAAACCTTCGAACGCCTGCTGCTGTGGTGAAGCCCATTCCCAGATAACCTTTTTCCGTGTTAGACGCGTAAGTGGTTCTGCAATGCTGGCGAAATTCGGTACAAACCGACGATACCAGGAACAAGTCTGTAAAAAGGATATTAATTGTTTAAGATTCGTCGGCGCCTTCATTTCTACGATGGCTTTCGTCTTGTCAGGATCTGGTTGTATTCCTCGTGGTGTAAGGACGTGGCCCAAATATTTGATATTTTGGCAACAGAATCGGCACTTCTCACGATTCATTCGAAGTCCGAATTTTCGGAGCTTGGAGAACACAGCCTTCAGGTCCTCTAGGTGTTCCGCGAAGGTTGACGAGAGTACCAGTAAGTCATCCAGGTATACCAGAATGTTGCGAAGTCCGAGTCCTGACTTCAAACGATCCATCAAACGTTGGAACGTGGCTGGGGCATTCTTCAACCCGAAGGGCATGCGTTTGAATCGGTAGACTCCGAACGGGGTGGTGAAGGCCGTTTTATCCCGATCCTCGATCCGTACGCCGATCTGCCAGTACCCTGACTGTAAATCCAGGGCGGACATATATGCTGTTTTCTTGGCCGCATGTAACAGATCGTCGATTCTTGGTAGCGGGTACGAATCGCCAACTGTTATGGCGTTTAGGCGTCGGTAGTCGACGCATACTCGAATACCACCGTTTTTCTTTGGTACCAAGACGACTGGTGCGGCCCAGGGTGATTCGCATTCCTCAACGATGTCGCCGGCCAGCATCTTATTCAGTTCTTCCTGTAGTAGCTCCCTTTTCGCAGGTGGTAGGCGGTAGGGTGGAACTGCTATCGGTGAATGGTCACCTGTATCTATTCGGTGGATTGCCTCCGCCGTCGGTGGTCCTGAGCCTTGGAAGAGATCGAGGTTTAACTTAAGCAGAGTTCGGAGCATCTCTTTTTCTTGTGGTGTTGTACTTACCGCTTCATCCTCTCTTAAATCTTTTACCTCAACGCCGGCGATATCTGTTCGAGTTGGCTGGCAGTGTCGTAGGCATCGTTCGAAAAGTCTTTCGATGCCAGACCATTCGGTTTTGTTTTCCGTTCGGCTGCGTTTCGGTGGACTTTTTATCGGACTCAGCAAGGGTGGTGGTGGTGCCAAGAATTCCTCATCTATATCCTTCAGATAATCTTCTAATTGTTTTGGCTTCTTCGAAGTAGTTTCTGGAGTTGCTCTGCTCTCCACTCCTTCAATTTCGTTCTGAAAATTGAACTCTTCATCCGGACTTTCCACAAAATGCCAGTTTCGTTGCGGGGTGTTAATGACGATTCCAGCATCTTCCAGGAAGTCCACTCCCAGTAATGTGCGGTCGTCCTTGCTGCCGGAGAGGACGATGAACTGCGTCATGATTTTTCGTCCTTCCAGGTGAACCTCGACTTCGGTTATCATGACTTCACGCATTCGTGGATTGCCATCAGCTAGGGCAACTTGCATGATTTTATTTTCAAATGTCACCCCTTTCTTTTTTAATATTGTAACCAGACTTTGGCTGGCTACACAGCATTTCGCTCCGGTGTCCAGATAAGCGAGCCCCTTCTCGCCTTCAATGTTGATCATTACCGTTGGTCGTGGCCTGGATTGCGTCGTAGTGTCGACGGAACAAAAAGCAGCTTGGGCTGATGTTGTTGTAGTCGTTTTGTTGCAGTCTGGGCATTTTGCGCGTACGACTCCCGGTTTCCCGCAGCCGTAGCACTTCAGAGGCGGTCTCGTATATGCTGTGTCCGTATGTCTCGGTTTTGTAGGAGCCAGAAACGTTCTATGCCTACAGTCCTGGCTGCTATGTCCGAATTTACGACAGACTCCGCAGCGTGGTCGATCTTTCCATCGTGGATCGGGTCCTCTCTTCAATGGTCGGTCTTCTGGGTGTTTTTGTGGCTCTTGCTTTTGTGCCTCTTTTTCTAACGCTTCGACTCTCCGTGCTCGCTTCACGAGATCCGTGAATGTTTTGACGGAATCTCGCGAAATTCGATCTCGGAGATGGAAACGCAGGAGCCCATACAACATATCTATTTGCACCTCCTCGGTTGGTAAAGTGGGCAGTTCTGCGAGAACTGCTCGCTTTTTGCTGATAAATATATCAGTTGCTGTCTTAGCATCCTGTGGTTCGCGGAAAATTTCCCGGTATACCTGATACGCTGGTTTTCGAGGGGCAAACGTAGCACGGATGAGGTCGGTTGTCTCCTTCCAGGTAGTCACGGTGGTTTTGACACCTCTCCACCATGTGGCTGCATGCCCTTCGAGGAGAAGGGGTAGTCCTCGAATTGCGTTTTCATCGGTGATGTGTTCGATGTCCTTAAAGATGGAAGCCGTTGACACAAAGTCAACGACTTTTGCGTAGTCGTGGCATCCGTCGAAACGCGCTGTGCATTTTGCAAAACTTCCTTCTTTCGACGGCTTAGATCGTTGGATGGTTTCCAGGACTTGGGAGAACTGGGAACCGGATAGCTGAAGCGTGGAAGTTGACAGGTCAGGTTGGGACAGGTCAGGTTGTGACAGGTCAGGTTGAGACAGGTCGTGGTCCAAGGCCCCACGTTGGGCGCCAAATTTGTAGCCATCGCAAGGGATAAAGACAGGATACTCTCTCGTCCTCTCTCTCAGAATAGCAAATAGGCCGAGTCCCTCTACGAACCCCTTATTTATACGCGCTCGTTACTATCCGCGAACACGAAAATCAACAACTCGGTTGTTAAGCGCGATTCGACTTTTCTCGCGCTCCCCTTACGTCGCTTCCTCACGTCGATTGCCTACAAATTATAATCTTCTAGAAGCTTTTAGAATCTTTTCGGTCCGACGTTTATTAAATAAATTCTATACATGCTACAAGTATCTATTACTTTCTGTGCACTGCTTGAAGGAATATTCCATTTTATCTTCGAAAGGACCTTATTACAATTAAGAAATTTTTATATTATATTATATAATTTTATATAATTTCTGATATTACATAAAGATTTATTTTATAATAAGAAAAAAATATTTTATTTATAATATGAAATAAATATTATCTGTACATTAGGAAAAAATATTCTATTTCTAATATTAAATAAAGATTCATTTTCTATTTAGAAAAAAATATTTTTCTCGTAACATCAAATGGATATTTCCTGCATATTTAAAAAGAAATATTTTTTACTTAATATAAAATAAGTATCGTATGTATATTTAAATATTAAGAAGAGATTGAATCTCTTTTTAATATTATATGAATGTGTATACAATATTTTGTGCTACTAGGGGTAGATTCGGAATCAGCGCAAAAAATTCTATAAGAGTGTTTGGCTATTCGACCGTGTAATTGACGATATGTCTGTGAAGAATATTTTAAACATAATATATAAGATAAAGATGAAAAAACCCGAGGAAAATAGGCAGACCTTGATTAACAGCAAACAATGAGAATCCTAGGAAGGTGTAGAAGAGTCTCGCATATATTCTCTAGCAGCCAACACATGGCAGCTCGTGTGTCCCATTGTCCCATTGTGTCGGCCGTTCGAAGTGCACCGTGGAACGCGAAAGAAGCATCGTGTCATCGTCTGATGCTCCCAAGGCTGCGGAGATGGAGCGAGGGAATTGAAATTTCGCTGCAGGCCGGGGCCGCGATAAACGGGGGTTTCTTTTGAACGTCTGACCGCCATGCCGTGACAATTACATAATGACCGTCGTCGTTGCGAACACGAGGAGGCGGGTATCGCGTGTCGAGGCGATAATCTCGGCCTCGGTGGCTCGGATCGGGGTCAACGATAGTCAGGATCATCGACGGGTGCATTGGAAAAATCAGCCGGTCTGTCCGAGCGCCGATGAATCTTGCATCCAGGTCAGATCGATGTAAACCAGACGCTTTTACGAATCGAGCTCGATGGCGAACACACTTGTTGAACCGTGGCAAATATTTTACCTGGAGAGAAGACGCCCGTAGCATCGAACGAACGGACCTTCCCCAGTGCACTTTGGTGTGTGCAACGATATGTGCAATGAATTATTGTGCGGAATAGTTTCTCAAGAAATGGTTAATCTGGATAACGTCACTTTCATGATGGAGATACGAAGAGACATTGTTTCTTTCTGGTAGATTTTGAAGAGAAATCGTTTTTATTATTATATTATTATTATTATTTATTATAGACGGACAGAAGCCATTTTTACACAAGTATTTACAAAGAAAAGAAAACAAAATGATATTAATACAATCGATAGGTATTATCACATAATCCTGCGTAGTTGCATTTGAAAATTTTGCAAAGATTCAATGAAACAATCAATACTGTTATAAATAGTGCAAGATTTTGCAATGATGCGAAACATTGGATTAATTAATCCGTAGGTAGATTTCGCTTTAAGTGTTTGAAAACCCGCTATTGTTCTCAGTTCACGTTCCGATGCATAAACATTGATTTACGCAAATAGAGAAGAACAATCAATATGATTATTAATTAAATGAAAAATAAAGCTCTGGTCGGATATTATTCTTCTTTGCAGATAATGTTTCTAGGTTCATTGTAGTTATTATTGCGGAGTAATCGTAATCGAAGAATGACATTGGATTATGTAGCTTAAATGAAGAAAACCTGAGAAATTTATGCTGCACTCTCGAGCAGCGTGATTTCATACTTAGAACTTTTCGGAGTGCATATAATTAACGTATATTCCAATAGCGGACGGACGAGGGCAATATACAGGGTGTCCCAAAATTCGCGTACTTCCCAGAAATGGGTGGTTCCTTAGGTCATTTGAAGCAACATTTTCCTTTACAAAAATGACGTCGGCGGCTTTGTTTAGGAGTTATTAACGAAAAACACGGACCAATCAGTTCGCAGCTACAGCGGATCGATTCTGGCTCGGCCAATGGCGCCGCCACGCTAAGCGGGACTTGTCGCTGAGTGGACTGACCTCCGTTCGCTATAGCCGCACTCTGATTGGTCCGTGTTTTTCGTTAATAACTCCTAAACAAAGCCGCCGACGTCATTTTTGTAAAGGAAAATGTTGCTTCAAATGACCTAAGGAACCTCCCATTTCCGGGAAGTACACGAATTTTGGGACACCCTGTAGAGCAATCTAAATGTGCGGATTGAATGGAAATCAGTGGAAAAACGAAGTATGAAACCGAATGTTCTAGAGGCAGAGTTAACAATATAATAACCTTTAGCACTCGAGTGGCGCCTCTGAGGCGACACTAAAAATTCCTGTAGTATCATTTAAAATATTATTTACACTATTAGATATGTCGGTACCTAACCAATTACTAAACATTTAAATATTGTATGAGGTATTATATCAATTTCATATCAATCAAATTTAAAAAATCATAGAGAATGGAAATATTCTATGTCAGAAGAAACGTTTGATATTCGAGTTAAATTAGCTCCGAGTGCAAAGGGATAAATATGGTTGGAAAATTTTAAGGTACCCATGAATGGTAAAATGTCCCGTGAACTTTCGATAGACTCGTCTGACTTCGGTTCTAGCCTCTGAGATAGTCGAGTATTTTCAATTTCACGCGGTCGCGAAGTCGCCAGCGAAGATCTGGGTCGCGTCCGCTTTTCCCGAGACAACCGATACACGTTTTGAGGAATCGATAGGGATCGACATTGTTCGAAATGAGCGGCGTGACGCTTCCACAATCATAGTTAACGCGCGTTCACCGTCTGTTGACCCACTTGCCGGCCTGGACAGTCCGCGACGACGACGCGCGATCATCGAAAGAAACGTAGCCGCGTTTCCAATCCATTTGAATCAAGGCTGTTGGAATTTATTATTTAGAATTTCAAATTACAGGTAACGATGCTGTCCCTTACCACGCGCGACACCGGAGAATTCTTACAGCACGAAAGAAAACGCAAGTGTTCGCATAATAATTCAATTTGCCCGAATCTTTGAACGTTGCACATGCATTTTTTATTTTACCAACACGTTTGTCAGATTTTTCTGATTAAAATCAGTACGATCCAAACGGTGTGCTGTCGGATATCATTTTATTTGAGAAAAGAGTCATATAAAGGCACAAGAGAGATAATGAAAAGGAGAGGGGGAGGAACTCGTGCGAAAGAATGCGGCCAAGCTGGGAATGTGGAGAAAAAATTTTTAATTCAATGGAAAAAACATTTTTTTCTCTCTCGTTTTCGTGGTGTTTGTTTCTCGTTCAACACCCGCTTGCTCGGTAATTAACGCTACGCCGCCACGCCGGTCCGTTCGCGAATTGAAATCGGGAACGATCGTGAGAGTTAGGATTAGAAAACGTTATTTTACATTGTAGATATTAATGTTGTTAGAGTGTACACCATCCTAGAAACATATATATTCCAACGCTCGTTGTGTTCGGAAGAATGAATTCATAATTAAATTTTATTAGCTATCTTTTCTGGTTGCTATAGAAACACTCTATAATGACGATGATTTCAATTAAATGACGTCTCCGAGGCATTCGACGCAGTTTAGTTCGGTGAAATGCGAATTGCAATGATCCAGTGATCGATTAAAATTTTTTCTGTCGGCGGCATGTTTCAGGGCCCCACTGTTACTTTTTTATCTGGTTAATTGTTTCGGGAAGACTGTGCGTTCGTCGGAACGCAATCGTCGGATGATAATGACTCATTCTTTCGACGAAGATAGCGATCATCTGGAGCAGTTATTAGTGAAACGAGAAATCATCATCAACGAGAGATACGAGGAGACCTAATTGAAAATGTCGGAAGAATGGTGAAGAATTGTTTATGGAAACGACGCCTTGTTCTTGGGACATGGAAACGCATTAATTAAAATTCAACTTGACACCCCGGATTATGAATGGCCTTACTAATTAATTAATTCCATAAATCTTGTTACGGTAATGGAACTCCCGAGGGAAGGAGTATCGATTCTCCGAATCCCACTCTGATCGTTTCAACCGATCGGTACAATTCGAGAGAACACTGAAAATAATTCCGATGAAAAATATTTAACCATCTTTTTTTATCGAGAAAATGAAACTTTAATATTTTAGTCCGGTAGTAAGGGAACAGGTCTCTCGGTGCATGCAATGGATTATTCATGACGCGAACTTTCTACTTTAATTAAGCAATAGACTATGATGAATGAACGCTAATTGTTTCACATTATTTCAGTTTTTTCTTGCCGATCCAATGACTTCGCGATTAAGATAGAGCGAACGAAATTTCAAGTTTCTAAGTTTATCAGTTGCGGAGATACACATTGTTTTCTAACGTAAACTGCGGTTCAAGTTTTTGGGAAACTTTATGGGGTTTGAGAGCGAAGAAGGCATGCAAAATCGAAGCAAGATTGTTACTAGAGAATGTTTAGGAAGACTGTAGAGGAGTTTTAAGAGAAACTGCTGAGTGATGTTCCCTCGGTATCATCGAGAAGACTCGCGACTCGGTCTGCTGACTCGGGATCTTCGCTTTGTCTCCGGCTGAGTCTATCGAGCGAAGTCAGCCTGTAGCGTTCACAGCTCCTTTTAAACCTCAAGAGAGAGAGAGAGAGAGAGAGAGAGAGAGAGAGAAAGAAAGAAAGAGAGAGAGAGAGCCTCGATCGATGTCTCCGATGTTCCCGACAACCGCCATCAACTCCGACGAGCCGAAAGTAAAAAGAAAGTTCCCGACACCAGTACCCTTGTTCTATAGACTGCCGATGGAAAAGCCAACACAAGGAAAAAGAAACCTATGCTACAATGGTCCTCGTGAAAATGACTAAACTACCATATTAAATCTTTTGTTACAAGCTTTTTCATGCTTCAAATCAAATTTAACGATCCCTTTTCATTGTTCCAGAAGTCCTACCGATACGGGACCACGTGGTATCAATCTCAGCTAACATGACCGGCGAAAATATTCCAAAACCCAGCTAAATCCGAAACAACAAAACCCTCTACCCATCGCGTTCCATTCTCATTGTTTCCCCTCGCCCGCGTTCATTATTCCCCGAGTCACGTGACAGCCATTAGCATCATGGCGTCGCGTCGCGGATTTCGAGTAAACCTAACCCAACCGCGTCGCGTCTGGTCTGGTCGCGTTCCGTGGAAAATCGCGGAAAATTGTACGCGCGTAGAAAAGCGGGTTTCTCGCGATTTTCCGGCTAGAAAATCGACGAGTGGCGCTTGCGCGCGGAACCATGGAAGCGTAGTCATTTGCTAGGCGAATGGGGTGTAGGGAAGGGATGAAGGGGTGGTGCGAGAGTGAGAAAGGAGGGGGAGTTGGGAGAGAGAGAGAGAGACAGAGAGAGGGGGGCGGGAAATCGATTTCTCTGGTTATTCCGTGGCTGCACGTGCATGCGCGTTGCAACTAGGGCAGAGACGACGCCGATGCCGACGACGCCGACGACGCTGTCGACGACGAATACGTCTGTGGCGATGAAAAGACGAATATCGGAATGCGTGAGCGAAAATGAGCTGAATGCGGTTGCAAACTGATAGAAGAGCCTAGGAGGAGAGGGGTTTAGGTGTGGTGGGGTGGATGAGGCGAGATGAAAATGGAAGAGCATTAATGAAGGGGTTTCGAAGGATTGAAAGGAACTACCCCACGAGATATATGTTAAAAACTGATTCCTGTTGCGAGAGATGCTTGCCGAGGTGGATCGGGAGATTGATATGGATGATTCGGAGGAAGTTGACAATTTTTTTGGAATGGCGAATTGGAAGCTTTTGTGATCTAGGACGTCGTGATGGGTTTTGGAATATTTCCCAGACTTAGACAGTTAAAACTGAATGCCGAAGATGCATATTACTTGAATCGTTTACTTTTAAATTAATTTTTGTATTCTGCTCGTTATTCTGGTTATCGAATAGATGAGGAAAGAAGACAATACGATCGAATTGTGTCAACTGCAACAGCCAGAGCTTGAAAAATCCCCGTCGAAACAAAGTTGCAATTTCGATGGGGATAAGCCGCTCGATTTCTCCGCGCGATCGTTCCGTTCCGATCGGATTTATCGAAAATCGTTCGGTCCATCGAGCAGAGATTCTCTCTCGCCGTTGATACCGGCATTACCACGAAAGAGAGCGATTCGACGAGGAGAACTAAAGAGACTTTCATCGAGGACATTAGCGGGAACGAACGGTGGGAGATTGGTGGACAGCAGAAATGGGTTTATCTTGTTATTTCATCGACCTGTATTGCGTCAATTTGAAAAAATAATTTCGTCAGTTTACCGAAATGAAAATTCTTTTGTAAAGCGTGACACTGCGAACAGTTAACAGAGAAACAAATGAAATGGCAGTAGGAGAGAAATGGTATTACATATACAATATGGGCAGTGTACGAGGGGGTAACGAACGCGGCGATTAAATTGAAAAGTGAGACACGAGCGAGGGAGGTGGTGGAACAGTGGTCGACAGAGGCTAGGATGGCGGAAGAAGGAGGACCGTAGATAAGCGGCCACGGGGAACACTCTCTCTGTCGATGCATCGCGCGCGCCTCGACCTAGTTCATAGAACAAGGCTGAATGCCAAGTCGCGCGCGACACCACGTCTCTCTCTCGCTCTCTCCTCTCGTAACCGTAGAGTGTGGAGGATCCGGGAGAGGAGGCCGCGTGGAATCGTTGCGCACCGGCTACAGATAAGAACGAATGTCACCGTGCAATCCCGGGAACGGGAACTGTACCCCCACGCCCTTCTACTCGAACGAAATGACCGCGCGTTGCGAGTACAGTTTGCGGCAGTATAGTTTGTTTGGTTCCCTCAAGTTTCACAAAATAATTTCTATTTCCATAACCGGCAAACCGAGATTATTGAATATATTTTTTCACATTTCCTAGGGAGTAGTCATCTCCGAGCGGCGAGAATTTCATCGAATGTCACGTCGCTGGTAACTGTATTTGATTTATTTGCGTTCTTCATATCTTTTAATATGCGATTTTTTATTATTCTGGTTCTTCGTGTTGAAAAGTAAAGAGATAATTTTATTATAATTGTGTTTGTTATATTTGAAATTAAACGTTAAACTGTTCCGTTTACGCGGAAGTGTTATTCTATTTACGACTTAAATCCTACAATTTTGACTGGGCTTTCCAGCAATATTTTTTGAAAAAATTGTAAGGTATCGATCAGCGAATTCAGGTTTTCCGATCTCAAATAAAAGATTGCGCCACGAATTGGCGGTCGCGCAAATTCGAGCATGGCAGTTTTATTTGCAAATATAGCCGGCAGAGATTTAATGGAAGAGCGTGGACGATGTAACGAACGACAGGACAAGCAATCAGGCTAGTTGGCAGGGGAGGGAGGGAGTTTAAAAGGCGAAAGAATTCCAGTTGGAGGATTGAATGGCGGAGCTCCGGACGTTAGAAGGATCGAACGAGAACGGGACAGCCTGGAATTCATGAGAGAGCGAGTCGCGCTCCTCTCCGATGTACTTCGCTGACCTGCAAAGAGCATTCTTCTACGAGGCTCTATCGGGTCGCGTGCTATTAATAGTGTCTTTGATATTAAAATAACTCGGTGACGCGACATCATTGGTCCACTCGTAGATCACGGCCAAGGATACTCTCGCCGGGGTATCGCCTCAGAATTCTTTTGCTTCGCGCGCGCTCTCCTCAGCCTCGGGAAGGTCGGACAATCGCATGACTGCGCAACCACCTACCCGCATCATTAGTAATTTTGTGCTGTCGACACAACCGCGTCAAGGTTAAAAGAATAAAAATGCTGGCGTCCAGACCGATTATTTCCGAGGAAGATCAACAACAATTCAAGTCCTGTATCTTTGAAACAATTCCGAATCCAGAAAAGTAACATACATAAATTTCACCGTCGTCTAAGCCGTAGAAACGATAGAGAATGAATTTCCAACATTGAACAACAGAAGAACCAGAATTGGATTCGATTGTACGATAAAGTTTGTGCTCCTATTTGCCCGGATCGGTTCGAATAGGTTACCGCGGGAGATTTGAGAAGACGTATCGCCTCCGAGGGCCTGATACGATTCGATATCGAATTTCTTCGCGAAGGTTCGCCGGTTCCGTAGCCGAGGGACGCGAGATGCAACTGGGTCTTCGAGTCTCGAAATAGCGCGTGCAGGGTGCATCTTCCGATGCAACTGCGTTGCGAAAGTGGCGTCTCAGTATCTCATTCCATCGGCGAAGCTATTCCAAAACGAACAGAGAAACTCGCAACGTTCCCTTCGACTTATTTTCGAAGCGAAACGAGTCTTTCAAATACAAACTCTTCGAACACCGATGAAATTGCATTGAAACCATCGTACTCTTAGCAAATTACAAATTACAATACAATTTACAATTAACTAGTACATGGTTTAATTTGCGGTTAAACAAACGAACTTTCACGTCCGTAAGTTTTTTGGTCCCGGAAATAAAAATTTGTCTCGTAGAATCAACTTTTGCGGAGATTAAGCGAAAAGGGGGGTGAAATATTGGAATGTTGGTAGTTCCAATTTTTTTTTGTTCCACGCGAGGAATTCTTGGCGTGGTGTCTCGCATTTTATCGCGAGGCAGAAAATTTCAAAATGGCCGTCATGCTCTCAGGGAACGATGGAAATTAATTTACGAGTAGCAGACGCGTCAGAACGGTTACGCTCCTGAAAATAGCGCTTGTTCCGAAAACATTTTCAGTGTCTGCAACCTTGCTTCAGCCTTCTTTGCAAGCGTGCTACACGATGAAAAGACATTCGGAAAATTTTCATCACCCCTGCTCCATTTTTTTCTGGCCCGACTGTGCGTGAAAGATCCGAGGAATTTTCTTCATTAAACATTTCTCTCCTGGCATGCTCAATCAAAATTTCATATTGGCGAAAAATGTCTCGTCAAATTGCCTGGAAATAGCAGATATTTATCTAGTTTAAATCCAGCGCAGCGTTTTAGGCTAGTTTTACCATAAACGAAGAATGTTTTCATTCCATGTTGTGGCTCCAAGAAATTTTCTAACGACTCGTAGATTTAGGAGAAACAAGAATTTTAGTAGATATACAGGGTGTCCCAAAATTCGTGTACTTCCTGGAAATGGGAGGTTCCTTGGGTCATTTGAAGCGACATTTATTAACGAAAAACACGGGCCAATCAGAGCGCGGCTACAGCGGATTGATTCTGGCTCGGCCAATGGCGCCGCCACGCTAAGCGGGGCCTATCGCTGAGTCGGACTCCGTTTGCTCTAGCCGCGCTCTGATTGGTGGTGTGTGTGTGTGTCTGTGTTTTTTGTTAAGAACTCTCAAACAACGCCGCTGGCGACATTTTTGTAAAGGAAAATGTCGCTTCAAATGACCCATGGAATCTCCCATTTCCGGGAAGTACACAAATTTTGGGACACCCTGTAGATCCGTTTTTCCATTTACACTTTCATCGACAAATTGACAATTTCTTCGGAAGTTGTAACACAAGATGAGTTTGTTCGCAGTAGAAAAAACGAGGGACGACTATGTTACTCTGCATAATGCAGTGGTTCCCCTTGTTTCGGAACTTCTACGATACTCCGAACAACTTTCCATCCTCTCACCTTCTCGCTTCCTTACGCCTACACCCCTTCAATCCTTTCAGTTTGTATCAGTTCCCGGATCGACATGGAACGCGTCGTTATTCTGCCGCCGGTCTTTATCAACGCCACCGGATTCAAACAGTCGCGACGGCGAACGCAATTAGCCGCGATGAAACGAGACCTTTGACGTGCCGCCCGCCTTTAATCGATCATTTAGCGAGCTTAATGTCGTTTCCAACGGGCATGATCGAGTCTGCTGTGGGTGACGAGCTCGGCCCATTCGTTTTAGTCAAGTTCAAATCAAGTATACTCCGAACGCAGTTTTAAAAAACGGAAATAAATAGAAACAAAAAAAATGTATAAAAAACTTTTTAGAAACTACGCTTATATTAGAATGCACTAAAAATGAGAAAATAATATTTTTAGATATTAGTCACTATAAATATTATCTTCTCTTTTTAGTGCATTCTAATATAAGCGTGGTTTTTAAAAAGTTTTTTTTCTATATATTTTTTTATTTTCTACTTTTTAGTCTTTACTACCGCGCGTATTTAATAAGGCCCGTTTACCAAGCAGAACCGCCAGTCCTTTTCTCCTCCCTCCCCGCCGACCGACCTAATCCAAACGAACCCAGTAAGTAAACTGAGCTCCTTCGCTGCGAAGTGGGCCAGTGGAGCGGGGTCGGAGTCGGAGTGGGAACGCGTAGTGAAGTAGGGAGCGCGCAGAGTGGGGATGACGTACTACCGGGCGTCGCATGGCGAGGGGAGAAGGGGAATATTTTAAAATATTGTTTAAATCCTAAACGCACAGTCTTTTAAAATTTTCTTTTTTAATATTGCATTGTCATCCAGTTCTGACCTATATTGAAAATTTTAAGTCTCTAGCGCATCGGGAAGTGATTTAAAATTCGATTTCAAGATTTGACGCATACCACGACAACTCGGCAAACTAGTATAAGCGTGGTAATAATAATATAAGAATTGGGTGGATTGCACTGAAAATTTTCCCGATCGTTTCCGGAGGACGTGAACGGAACGAGAGGTGCTCGCCGAGGATTGACAATAAAGGACGAAAGGAGGAATTCCATCGTCGCAGATGGATCCGCGGCAATAGGAAAGGGTTCAGCGGTGCAGCCTTCCGACGACGACGACAACGACGGTGCAATTCCGGAACGGCGCTGCGGCGCACGAGAACGAGGGCGGCGCGAGAAGTTTGCGTGGGTCGCGTATAATCTTCCAAGTTTACACGCGTCGGTACGACACCGTCTGGTTTATTGTGCCGGCGAGGACATCAAACGCATGCTTGTTTACAGTGCGTTCAAAACCGAGTCTGCTGCTCTGTTCCTCTGTTGTTCCTCGCTTCTCCCCTTTCTCTATTCTCTCCCTTCGTGCATCCAAGCTTGCCTTCGTTTCTCCTCGTTTCCTCTAGCGCTGTATCAACGTTAGCTTCGGTTATGCACATTAAAACACGCTCCAGGCCACGGTATCGTACCGTAACTTCGACAAATCTATCGTGCTAGATCAGAGGTCTTCCTTCGTTATCAATTTGCTTGAATTTGCATTATTTGGAAAAATCCTGGAAACGAGACTGGGATTGATTCTAATAGAGACCTTTTCTGTTTAATTTTTATAGAGATGGGAAAAATGCTTTTACGCACTAACCCCCGGTAATAATTCGGGGAGTATGGGATTCAGAGGCACGAATGTCCGGCGCCGAAACCTATACAGGGTGTCCCAAAATTCGTGTACTTCTCGGAAATGGGAGGTTCCTTGGGTCATTTGAAGCGACATTTTCCTTTACAAAAATGACGTCGGCGGCTTTGTTTAGGAGTTATTAACGAAAAACACAGACCAATCAGAGTCGGCTATAGCGAACGGAGTCCGACTCAGCGACAGGTCCCGCTTAGCGTGGCGGCGCCATTGGCCGAACCAGAATCAATCTGCTGTAGCCGCGCTCTGATTGGTCCGTGTTTTTTTGTTAATAACTCCTAAACAAAGCCGCTGGCGTCATTTTTGTAAAGGAAAATGTCGCTTCAAATGACCCAAGAAACCTCCCATTTCCGTGAAGTACACGAATTTTGGGACACCCTGTATATTTTCTGCCGACTTTGCCTTCGAGCGAGCATTTTCTTTCTCATTCGCTTCGATCCAATCTTTACCGAGTCTTGTCTAGACGACTAAAATATTTCGTATTACGTCTGTATAGTTTGTATTGCGTTCAGAAAACCTACCTAATAAATATATACAGGGTGTTCAGACTATTACTAGCCAGCCATTTTTTGTATATAGTAAATATCAGAAAAAATGATAGAGGAAAAACTAGTACTGTTTTTTATACGCAACAAACTGACATATCCATTTTTGTTGTATTTACATTATTTCAATAGAAACCAAGGTCACCTTGATTTTTTTTAAATGCAATGTCCTATTTTTGATACGATATTTTGATAGAGTATCTTATTCTGAGTATAAAATCGTTGACCTTCATATGTAACCTACACCTAATAGTTAACGAGATATTATCCAAAAAATAAAGAAAATTATCTCGACAATACATATCTCGTTAACTGTTAGATTTAGGACGTATGGAGGTCAATACATTTTTACTCATAATTCGATAGTCTACCGATTCATGACACAGAGAGTAGGCCTTTCCATTTTAAAAAGTCAAGATGACCTTGTTATCTCCTGTATACTTCCACCCTCGCAGAATATGTTTGTGCCATAATGTGGTCCCCTCTACACCGTTTAAGGTTTGTATACAGGGTGGGGCAATAACTATGTTCGCTTTGAATATTTTCGTTATTTGTAATAATATGAAAAAATGTGGTATACAAACTTTAAACGATGTAGGGTGGAGGCATACAGAAGATTTCAAAGTCACCTTAACTTTTTAAAATGGAAAGACCTACCCTCTGTGTCATGAATCGAAAGACTATCGAATTCTCAGTAAAAATATATTGACCTCCATATGTCCTAAATATAACAGTTAACGAGATATTATCTAAATAATTTTCTTTTTTCTTTGGATAATATCTCGTTAACTATTAGGTTGGGGACATATGAAGGTGAACGCTTTTATACTCAGAATGAGATACTCTATCGAACTATGGTATAAAAAAATAGGACATTCCATTTTAAAAAATCAAGGTGACCTTGGTTTTATATCAAAATAATGTAAATACAACACAAATTAATATATCAATTTCTTACGTATAAAAAGCAGTACTACTGTTTCCTCTATCATTTTTTTCTAATATTTACTATTTACAAAAAAAGGCTGGTTAGTAATAGCCTGTGTGTGTGAACACCCTATATATACTAAGTATCCGGAATACAACAGGTGTACGAGGTACTGGACAAGTTCGGGGTATCTATGATGAATAGACTGGACGTACGACCCCCGTAGGACTGCGCTACCAAAATATTTGTCCGTCGAGCAATTAATGGTGGACCAGGCAACCGAGTTCCATCGGAGGTAAAAGTGGGGACGAGCTGGGTGGATCAAAAGCGACCGGTTGTAGCGCGAAAAGAATAAAATAAAGAGTAAAGAGCGGGCTGCAGAGAGCTGGGTTAGGTAGTGGCGCGGAGGCCTGCCACGGTTTTGATCCCGAAGGAATGTCGTCGGCCGTGAGAGGAACGAGAGCCAGGGAGAGGGCCAGATAAGAAAAATCAGCGACGCCTTGCTGGAATCTATGCTCTCTCTGGTGTGCGGGAGCGAAAGTGCGCCAACCGGAGCCAACGTAATCGGCCTTGAACCCGGCCCGCAGGATCGGTGATCTCGCCGTGAATACTGTTCTGATAAACTGTGTGGGCGTGCGAGGAAAACTAAACCAAGTTTCACTAGCAACCTAGTCGCAACTTTTTTTCCGCGAGGTCCCAGTTGACTCGGATCGACAATCTCGATCGATTAACCTGGGATCCTGCGTTTCGGGAAGTCCTCGTGAAAAGGTCAAGTGTGAGCAGGGCTTAATCCGCAAGGAGGAATTCCTATTGTTACCGGCTACAGCTGTTGTGCTCGTTTCCTTCGCGGATTTAGAGCTTATTCGTGTCGGGGAGTGGCAGGCTTTCCTTTGTTAGCGTAACGACTGGTGGGAGCAACGAGTCGGTGAATAATTTCAAATGGGATTAAATAATGACGTGTGTGAACTTAATGCTGGTGCTGGTGGATTGAAAAATTCATTTCGCGTGTGATTTATGGTGAAAACTGTAGCAACTTTGTCTGGCTTGTTTGTCTTTGGTCATTTGTGTCGGTTGATCGATAGTAACGGTGATAATCAAATATAACGTGTACGACTTACACTCTTTCGGTTAGCATTGAACGAAGATTGGCTCGGCACTCACCTGAAACAATAAACGCACAAATTATTCGTTTTTGTTAAGATGCTTCGAAGGAATGCAATTTCTTTCAAAATTTCTGTCACCAAAAACCGTCGTTACGACAGCGGATTACGAAGACGGACGTGTCCAAATTGCATCGGAAAATAAAAAAAAAGAAGTCCGTTTTGCGAAAACCAAGAGAGCCAAAAAAAGGCAGTATACTTCACGCCGGTCGTTCCACGCTGTGGCTGAATGTCCGCATTATGCTCGGGGGAGTCAAGGCAGACTTTCTGTATCTCTTCGGGATATCATGCAAGGTACGACTTTCGTCCTGTTCCGTCCCATCCTCCCCCCACTATTTCTCTCGCGTGTCTGAAACTGTCGAGGGGACAATGGCGAGGTTGTATCCGAGCAGACGGGACTGCATTGTTGAACGACATCGGTGAGAACCAAGGAGAAAAGCTACGTCACGGTTTGAGGAGGAGGTGGAGCGGCAAAAACCGACGACGCTGCATGATACTAGACAATATTAACCCTTGGACTAGGAACTTTGTAAACTGGACAATTTTTCCAAGTTATTTTTAACACATTACCTACCGAAAGCCTATCGATACGATTTTCAATGATCGTGCTGTACCAAAAGGAAGCATAGAAATTTTCCATTACTTTACAATCTTAAGTGAAACTATCAGATGACGTTACTGAGGATGACTTGTTAGTTCACAATGAAAATTGCTGTGACTGTCGAGGATTCCATTGAAAAGTGTTTAATCATGAACCATAGATTTTTAAAAATTACGCGGTAATCACCGGTCGATAATGTGTTAAGAGTGGATTAATTCGCCGGTTCGAAGACCCTCGCGATAAATTGCTGACCGAGGACGCGGTGAGTCAGACAATGAAGCCCGAAAATTTATTTAGGGCGATTTGATCACGCCCCGCTCCTCTGTCCCGCACGATTAAACAGTTAACGACGCCGCGCCAGTTTACCGGAGGGGGCCTCGATTATTTTCGTCTTTATTATCGAGGTGTATCGTTCGACTGTTTCTGGCACAGCGGGCCACGGCTTCCAGCCGGACGTCCAATGATCCCTCTCGCGAGTTGGCGGCACAGTCGTTCAGAAGTTTAGACGATTGCGACACGAGATGCTCTGGCCGTGCACGTGTAGACCGTGATAAATTCACGCGCCTCCACCTGTATTTAAATTGGCAAGGGACCTCGTGCCGGAAATCGTACGATTTTGCGTACCAACAGCGAGATACGGGAGACGATTAAACACCGATTTGTCTTCGTTTGTCAAGATTTAACAGAGGATGATGGTTACTACGAAAATATTTATTAGTAATTTATTCGTTTGTTTGCGGCTTGGGATTTGTTGAAAGATCGGTATACGTTCCCGCTCATAAAAGTCTTAGGACAGTCAGTGATCATTAGACTCCGGATCTTTATGCAAGATAACATATTTATCCTTGAATCACAAGACACAAATACCTAAGAATAAATTTATACTTTTGATTTTTAATTTGAAGCTAGTGAAAACAATATGTTTAATATGTTACTCTTAAAGTATCTAAAGTATCTTTTCTTCGCGAAAATCACGTTACACGGACAAACAGCTAAAGATCAAGGGCGCGGAGCGAAGACGAAGATCAAGGAGACCGCGTTGAAGAGACGTTGGCAGCCGGGGTACGTTACCTAAGCAGCGTCAGAAAATTTCCTCGAGGGTTGGCAACCGCAAACACACGCGATACTATGTCAGTGGCGTATCGCGAAGCCCTTGCTGGCCACCGATCGATCCCGAGGAGGGCGAAGACACTGTCCGATGCATTCTCGCGGACGGACCGTGTATATTTCGACTTGTTCAGGGTCCTAGGTAACGTGGACGTCGACTTTCGAAGCGAACCCCGCCACTATAAATAGGCTTAAGCCGAAGTTGGCAAAGATAATGCAAGGCCGTCACGTCGAGAACAATAGCCAGGAGAAATGCGACCGGTCGATACACACCGTTATCGACCCTTCTCTAGTCTTTAGACGAACCCTTACCCTGTGTGTGCATGAGCGCGCGACTGTGTTTCTCTGTCCCTTTAGACGAGACGATGAATTAGTGATCAACGGACTGTTGAAGTTTATGCATTCGAGGCATCTTGTAACTCGCGAGGTTCAGACGAATGAAAATTTCAGTGGCGACTGAATTATTCCCGGCTGAAGAAGACACGTGGCGGGGGAGATTCAGGTGTCTGCTGCTTAGAAGGTTTTCGATGCACTTTGCTTCAGTTTCAAGTCAGAATCACGTGAGCAGAACGCTCATTTTATTTTCAACTAGCTGACCCGATGGACCTTGTCTTGTCCAAATTTCAATGTTTGTGATCGTATTGTGAATTTGCGAAAAGCTATTGCAATGCAAATCGTCATTTATGGTCTTGAGTTCGTAAAAAAATCCTATAGATGAAGCACTTTAATTTATTCCCGAATTTCCTCTTTTTCCGAACAACTTTTCCATTTTTTCTTTCCCTACAAACCTTATTCGGATTATTACCAACATTTTTTGAAAAAACATTAGCCAAATCGATCCAGTCGTTCTCAAGTGATGCGCTTATCAACGAACAGCATTTCATTTGGTAATTATATAGAAAAGGTCTATGTACTCCGATTTTTATGAAATTTTAATATATTATTACAGATTTCGACATTTTGAACAATTTTTTCCATTTCTAATGTAGCGGGGTCGCTTTTAGTTTTCGAGATATTTGCAAAAGACTATCACTAATACAGTATTGAGTTTTTCGTATTCCTGTATACTCCGCGGCAACGTAAACCTGTTCCAGGTTCGCATCTGTTTATTTTTTGTTTGTAAACAAATTGTGGAGGTGAGAAAGGACAATACCACACAAACCCAACCAGTGCTTAACACGCACCCAGTGTTTTTAAAACGGGGAGGTTCTCACATTATATAATACAAAATCAACTGAGACCAATACAGCATACATGTATTATCCAACACACGATACCACACACACACACCCACCCAGTGTTTCACACGCACCCAGTGTTTCTAAAAAGAAGGTTTCCGTTATGAAACTAACATTTGCTCCAATTTTCAGTATCATATTCGTAATCAGTACGTCAAGATACATAAGAATCTAGAGTATAATTTCGAAACACTGAGTGGGTGGGTATGGTATCAGGCCGGCCCTTTCCGCCCTCCTGTTTCATCCCTCATCTTTACAGCGTGAAAATATAAAGAAATTATATTTCTTTGCAAATATCATAAAAACTAAAAGCGACCTCCATATAATGGAAACGGAAAAAGTTGTTCAGAATGTGCTGCTGCGTAACATATTATAATTTCTTCAAATTCGGAGTACGCAGACCTTTTCTATATAATTACCTTTTATTTTTATTTATATAGAATAGACCTCTTACTTGAAAGCTATCTTATTAGCCTGAATACACAGATTGGACCTTGCAGACTGTATCTAACTTGCAAAGGCGTAACCTCGCTATAGCAGATGTTGCAAGGGCCTAGCCTCGTTATGCATGACCTTGCAAAGACATAACATCATTATGGTTAACCTGCAAGGGGCCCAACAGTGCCTTGACGAAGAGGACATGTCCGACGCTGAACGAGATTTATCGTGTTTCGAAATGTAGAAACAGAACAGCGGTAATTTCAGGACGCAATTAGGAGCAAGCGGTCTCGAGCGTTTTACGGAAAACACCGGAGCCACGGTGTCCATCGATTTAGCTCGCGGAGAAGCGAACGGGCGATTTCCTGCACCGTTCCGGTCAATCTTAGAGGAAGAAATATGGGTCGTAAGGAATCCTGGATGCGGCGATGGTCTCGTGCCAAAACCGTGAGTGCTGATCCCTTCTCGAGCCTCCCGTTGCGATCAGCGTCACGACGCGACGCACATGAAATACAACGAAAATAATGTCTCCCTCGCACAAGGAAGAAGTCTCCCTTCATCTCGCAGGCCGCGCGTCCAACAGAGATTTCGCCAACACTCGTTTCGAGATTGAAAATACTCGTTCCGGGTCCCGAGCATTGTCTCGGGCCGAAGTTATGCGTCGTCTCTTGGACGATTCGTTTTCGGGATCGCTGTATTTTGATCTCCTCGAAGCGGATACTTCTTCGGCGACTTTTTAGGGGATCTTAATGGGCCATAGATGTCTTCTCGTCTTCGAGGCTCCGCTGCTCACGTGTATTTAGCACCGGGAAACTTGGAACGAGTGGGTAACATGGATAGAATTTGCGAGAGAATTTAACCTGGTTCCCGAAACGTTAAACATTTGTTTTTTAAGGAAAAATAGTTGACATATCAAATTGAAACTTTCGGAGGTTGTGCGATAACATGCCAGAAATATACTACATCTTTTTATGAAAAATGATGGTTGCACTAAACGTTAGAAATTTCGTAAGTTTCGAAGAACCAGCGAGGGGTGAGGGCAATCGCGATGGCAAACGAAATTTCAATGTCACCGGGGGTAATTTCTAGAGTCTACAAAGGGGATTCGTTGACGAGGGAATATCGTGACGGAGCTACCTGCGTTTCTGCGCCCAATTCCACCTACGGAATTCATCGAAGAAGCCCTGGAACGTGACCGGGAAGTTTGCGGGAAATTCCCGGCCGTGGAAGCAGCTGAAGCAGAAGAAGAAGAAGGAGGCGGGTGAGCGTGGATGGAGGAGAAGCCGAGGGTGACCTGGTTACCCTTAAAAGGACCTTGCCACCTCTCGCAGGAGCTGGATATCGGATTACCGGAGCTACGTGCCGCGTCTTTTCCTTTCGAGACCGCGATTGCCTTCATCTTTGCGGGGGCTGACACTTCCAACCATCGAAAACCAGCTGACCACGTCATTACGCCATCTCCCAACCCCTGACCCGACCGAAAACAAAATTTCAGAACCTCCTTATTAAATTTTCTTTGCATACACTTCGTGTAAAACGATCGTTTGAATTATTTCAACATCGTTTTCCCATTTTCTTCTTGATCTCGGAGGTCTTCGAGACGCGTTTCTAAGCGTATGTGAAGGGGCGGGTTTCGGCCGATCAACGTAACGCGTTTTCCCGGCACGATCGATAGATCATTCGGCTGGATCGCTTCATAAATCAACGGACTGTCTCGCGGCTGATCTTTAGCCTCTTTGTTCCCCCACTCTGCCTGTTGTTACTTCGAGTGGCTCGTTTCCACGAGGCGACGCGGATCACCGCGCTTTCACTTTCATTTCCATTTTATTCGCTGTTCGCGATTTTACGCAATCGATCCGCCGCGCCGGCCATCGAGAATTCCTCGCTCGACGGAATTCGGGATCTCGTGTCGACCAATAATGCTCCAACGATCCCGATCGTGATTCTAATTAATTTCCCGGTGAAATCGGCTCTCGTTAACGTCGGATCTGTTACGGCGATCGCTTCAGTTTCCGAAGATCATAAATTCAAAGAGCGGTACACACGTCATATTACAAAATGAATTTAATATCCGACGATACCATCGACCATCCACCGTAATTCAACGTTAAGCGACTTGGAAATGTTTTCGGAAGAAACTAATTGATATATCAATTTCCAACTATGTATATGTGTTAGCAAAATTGAGTTTTTTAACGTCTATTTTTACCGTGTTTACTAAATTAATATTATTATAATATCAGTGTGTAGCACGCGTAGGCAGGAGTCGATCGAGTACAAGGACGGGTCCAAAGTGACCCACCGCTGGTCCTGGGGCGGGTGAGCAAGGTGAGAGGTAGGAATTTTCAACGGGATTGAAGCGTACGGTTGATCGAGGACACGTGAACGGCCACATCGCTGAAACGTCAACCCAGTGGAGCGAGGCTAGCGTAACCGAAGGTAAGGAACCGTGAAATTCATTTGGCGAGTGTCCGTGCAAGGAACGATTGCCTTTGAAATTTACGCCCGGTAAATTGTGGCCCGCTACCTTGGCCTGCATTCGACGTCTTATTACATGGTTTCAGAAATATGCTGTGTAATTATGTCCAGTCACTGATTCCTCCGAAATTGTTCGCGAACAAATTGGTCAAGTGATCGATACAACCCGAACGATCACATACATCATGCGTCGAAGGTTACGCCCGCCATTTTCCGTAGCGCACATGTACGATGTACAAACGACTACAATCAACTACAGTATGTAGTAACGTCTACACGAGACTATACTTACGCTATCAATGACCTGCGTTTTATTGTACGTTGAATTGTCGCCATTTTCCACACTAAAAGGCTTAAGGAGGAATAAGAGAAATATTCTAGTTCGGTCAGTCCGAGCAAGACACAGCTCTCACACGGTTCCCACGAAGTTACAAATATTGTGTTACACGCAAACGTTACTTATCCACATCTATAATCCCAACGATGGTAATTATATAGAAAAGGTCTGCGTACTCTGATTTTGATGAAATTTTAATATGTTATAGATTTCGACATTTTGAACAACTTTTTCCATTTCCAATGTAGCGGGGTCGCTTTTAGTTTTAGAGATATTTGCAAAAGTCTATCGCTAATACTGTATTGAATTTTTCGTATTCCTGCACCCTTCGCGGCAACGTAAACCTGTTCCAGGGTCGCATCTGTTTATTTTTGTTTGTAAACAAATTGTGGAGGTGAGAAAGGACAATACCACACACACCCAACCAGTGCTTAAAACGCACCCAGTGTTTTTAAAACGGAGGTTCTCACATTATATAATATAAAATCAACTGAGATCAATACAGCATACATGTATTATCCAACACACGATACCACACACACACCCACCCAGTGTTTCACACGCACCCAGTGTTTCTAAAAAGAAGGTTTCCGTGATGAAACTAACATTTGCGCCAATATTTAGTATCATATTCGTAATCAGTACGTCAAAATACGTAAAAATCTAGAGTATAATTTCGAAACACTGGGTGGGTGGGTATGGTGTCAGAACTTTCATCTTTACAGCATCAAAATGTAAACAAACGTCGCACCGAGATAGGCTTATGTTGCCGCGGAGCGTGCAGGAATACGAAAAATTCGATACAGTATTAGCGATAGTCTTTTCTAAATATGGCGGAAACTAAAAGCGACCTCCCGATATTGGAAAAGGAAAAAGTTGTTCAGAATGTGTTGCTTCATAACATATTAAAATTTCATCAAAATCAGAGTAAGTAGACCTTTTCTATATAATTACCCCAACAACTATCCCTCCTACTGATAAAATTCCAACTTTCCCACACCTCATCGATCTCGATCGCTACAAATCCTCGCCTAACAATCCTTCAACAACCGACTAGCATTGTCTAGATAGCATACCATCGGCCATCGGCAACTATATTCTTCCCAAGGGAGCAGCAACGACCTCGAACACTGCCTCGCCAATCTAGCAAACGCGAAAGGGCGCGTATAATAATCGGCAGAAGAGAAAATGCCAGCTCGCTAATTGTCCGATCGAAAATGTTACGGGCCACGGTGCGCGCAACCAGTTCGCAACGGAGAGTAGTTATCCCCGCAATTATTACAAGCGGGTGCACCCGTGGGAGAGTGGGGTTTGTAATTACCGAAAACGACAGGTAACAACGGGTTATTGCGATCGATCGATCTGTAGATCGATGACGATAATTCCGAAAATACGGAATCCCAACGCCGCGCGCACCGTGACCTTTCCAACCGGGATTACGATGAACGTTTCTCGCTTATGGTCGTGACGAACCGGCAAGAAGAGAACCCGGGAGCCAGCTATCGATCCCAACTTCCCCCGGGCCCTCCCCCGAGAACCCTAACAGCCCTCAACCCCCTTGAATACCTCTCTTTTCCGCGTGGATTGCAGTCTCCCGTGGAATGTATGTGTGTACAACGTGGATTGAAAAGGGAGACCTACTTTTACCCGACGCGGTCGTCTCTCCACCTGCGTGTCCATTATTCAGACGACGAAACGAAAGCAAAATCGCGGAACCGGATCACTGACATCGAGAAAACCAACTTTTCCCCTACCCGTAAAATCAATCTCTGCCGTAGGTGAAAATTCAACGATATCGCAGAAAATCTCCTCGATTCATCGGATTCAAGTGTATTCGACAACGAGCATCCGAGTACATCGTCGACCCCTGCCGGTTGCACCAACCCAGTTACGTCCGTGCACACTAATATCTCAAGTTGAAATTTATGCGTCACCGAGTACACGAAAGGGTTACTCGAGGCATCTCGCGTTTCACGAAAGGAATCGATCCAATTAGCGTCTCGCGGGATGAGAGAAAAAAACCGACTGCTCGGAAATTATCATGCAACCGGTCGAGAGGCTATGCAATTAGTTGACGAGATTTTGGGGACGGCTCCCAATCCCCATCCCACCCCTCTCTCTCTCTCCTTTCATGAACAAGCTCTCGGCAAGTTTTCTATCTCTGCGAGCACTCTATCTGGAAGCTCTTTCTCTTTGCAAGTACTCTATTTTCAAACTCTCTTTCTCCGCAAGCTTCCTCTGGAAGTTCCACCTCTGTCTGCAAACTCTATCTCTAACTGCAAGCTCTACCTCCTTCTACCCCCTCCCCTCTACTCCGATCTTCCAGGCCTCTCACTCTGTCTCTCGGTGTTTAGAGGAGCCCGCAACGCTGCGCTGCTGGAGCGGAAGTGCTTGAAAAACGCTCTCGAAGCCGGGCTTGTTAACAGAACCGATCGATAACACGGTCTCGCTGGCGCGATCCACTCACGCTTTCGCGAGATGAAAGAGAAAGAGAAAGAGGGACTGGTTCGCCGATGGCTGCCCGTAACGGGCTCGTTACGTCGCCAAACAGATCTCTATGCCAGCAGGTTCCACGGCCACGAGATACGACACTACCCACTGTCCCACGCGTGTCGCTTCGGATCGATGGATCGCGACCACTCGGATCGATACACTCGATCTTTGCATCGGACTGGATCAACTTGCTAATTATTCGATCGGAAGATCCCAAACTTTACCTTGTAGAATGAAATTGTAATATACGTTCAACTCGTACTCTTCAAGTAATTTATTATTTGTTTACATTGTTTCTATTCTATGCAACGATATTGCAATTTTCGCACGATTTATATTGTTGTCTGGTAAAAATATAATTTGCTGTGCAATTTATATACTGCGTCTGCTGAGATTGTAGTTTGTCCTTTGCTTGAAATGTTCAATAACATTCCGATTTACTCCGCGACGAACAATACAGGTTAGTAACTAAATTGATGTTTTCGGCGCAAAGATTCGATCGTATGTTACTAACTAAGCAATTTTGCAAATAACGATAACTTTTTTCAACGTTTCGGTCTATTTTAAGACCATTATCAAGAAATATATATTTCATAAACTAATTAATAAACCACTACAAGTTTGTATTGTACCTGAACAGTGTTCAATTGTGAATTGGAAGGTTTTATTCGGTTCCAATTAACCGTCAAATATTGATCAGCCAATGATTCGATCGATGCTATCTGATTCGTTGTCTCTCCAGACCAAGACTTTGTCGTTATCAGACCAGAAAGTTTGTCACATTTCAGCTCACTCTGTATTATGCCGGCATGTAGCCAGCACGTATAATAATTTTTCATTAGGCAAGTAAATTTGCTCCATAGAACCGTTGGTTTTCGTTTTTCTTTCCTTTTTCTTTTTGTTTTTTAACACGAAAGTGAACTGGAACTATATAACTTACAGTGGTTTAACTTTTACAGACGCAATTATATATTTCTTGATAATGGTCTTAAAGTAGACCGAAACGTTAATAAAAGTTATTCTTATTTGCAAAATTGCTTAGATAGTAACATAGGATCAAATCTATGCGCCGAAAACATCAATTTAGTTATTTACAAATTGTCGATCGAGATAAAGGAAACAGTTAATACAGGTTAGGAACCGGAATAGAATTCAGACAGTTGATTTGCTAATTCGGTCTAACTGTCTTCGTCTGGTTAAATACAGTTCTCCTGTTGTCTGACACGTTAGAACTGATTCCACTGGGATAAGTTATAGACTGTCTGACAACGGACGGTCATATTTCACTGAATACACTACGTAACCGCTCTGCTTCGAGTTTCCTGCCGCCTCTGCGAGAATATCATTTATTAACGATAACATTAACGTATTATTGTCGGTGATACTGTATAAATATACGCGACTGAATAAATTTACGAGATTGCATCTACTTTAGAGTGTTCTCGTATTTTCTCGTGTTCTCTTTACTTTAGAATATGTTCTCGTTGATAATCACATTTTCGAAAGATTTTCTGCTGCTAACAGTTCGAGTGGAATCAGACCTCCCCCGACCAGACACGATTGTCCCCATAAGGGCGGCGTAGAAAAAAAAGTTAATTATCGGAACAATCGCATTCGTTCGACCACATTCTCGATCGTAACCTGTTCTGTGGGACTCGGCGCAAGTCTGCGGTTAAACGCGCGGTGAATTTCTTCGTTACAGACCGACTCGTACCTGCCATTACAGCGTACGGCACCGTAACGCGTTCCCTGCAAGTTTACAAGGCTCAATAGCGTAATTACGATGGAGTATCGTTCGCGTGCATTACCACCGACACGACATTAGCATAATATTCTATAAAGTACATCGGCTCACGTGACGGAGCGAGGGCGCGGCCGATGCATCCTCGATCCGGTCGCAATTATGCATCGTTCGTCAATTATCTCCCAAGAAATTTCATCGGTTATCAATTTTCGGTGAAAGGATCTAGCCGGATAAGCATGGGCCAGCGGCCCCCGCTCCGATTTTCCTGATTCTTGTCTTAAAACATAGTATTATGTCTAAAAAAACATTGTGTAAAATTTCAAATGTCTACCCCCACCGATAGGGGAGATATTGGGGTGAATTCCCCGGCACTTAAATGCAATTTTCTCTAAAACGAGAAAAGATATCGACATGGGGTAAACGGCAAACAAAAGATATAGACGCAGTCTATATTTCAGATTTTTTCAGAATTTTTTGCTAATTATTTATATTTGAAAACAATTAATTAATTTTTTGGGAATTTTTTTAACTCTCTTTCCTGGGTTGACACCCACCAAAAAATTCTAAAATATTGCTATGATGCTAAACTATTTTGTAAAAAAATTTCAAAAGTGTCCGTTTGGTGAAACAGTGTCAAAAAAAATAAAGTATGCCGGCGAACGCTCGTAACGACGCAGCGACCGAGTCCCCTTGCGGTGGCTAGTGATGGAAGCGAACGGGAAGTCGGCGCCAGTACGAAAAAGCTGATACATGTAAATATGCGACTAAATCTTCTAATATATGATGACAATTGCATGTCTAAACAATTATATTTTAGGAAATAGCTTACATTTATGAAGAAAGAAAAATAAATGTAAAGCTAATTTATTGCTGTTAAGTAACAGAAAGAAGAAGCTACTCTCAAGTATCTTCAGAGAAAATAACCACCCTGTATTTGAAGAGTTTTGTTATATTCAATATCGTTGTTAAAAGAATAATAAAAATTAATTTACATTGATTAAATGCAGTGTGATTTAATTAATGAGTAACAACATAAAGTTAAGATCCACAACAGAGTCTCGCTGTATCATTCTTCGACTAAATTAGCAGGAAAAATGTATTGCAGATTTTCATGTAGAATCCGTACAACAGTGATTCAAATCTCCAATCGCATCGAGCGGTCGTGCAAAACGCGAATGGCAAGTTTCGCGTGCGTGGGTGCGGTCCGGGCGACTTCGGGGAACCTAATATCCTTCCCCGTTGAATTTCAAACGTTTAGCTGTTTCACACGCCCCAATAGGTCAGCCCAGGCAGCATGTTCGAGGAAATGATGGAAAGGGAAAGAACCTAATCACCGGTATGGTTCTTGGCTCCCGCCTCTAATCGGTAATATCGGTGCAAGCGAACGGATTCAGCGCAACTTCGGTAACATGCTGCAATTTATCGATCAACATGCGCTGGGGAAAAAGTTGAACGGTGCAGGTACTTGCAGCATCGAGAACGTATTATTTTTAAAAAATAGCACAAGAAAGTGAAAGTACAGGTTTCATCCTAGAAAACGAGCCAAGGTTCGTACGATTGTTTCCACGGAGTTCGGGATAGGTTGTTCGGAAAATCATTTCGTTTTCGGAAGGGGCAATGAAAGAGTATTTTTTACCATTTAGTATATAGCAAAAAAATTGAGTTCTCGATTGGATGATTGCAAGTGGTTCGGGCGTGTTTCGAGGTAAATCAGAGAGATACCACGTAGTGATGGACATCATCGACTAAATTGAACTATCTCGACTCATTACTATGTATTTAGTTGCTACATACTGAATATTTAGTCGATTGAAATTTTGTTTTAGTGGTTAAGTCTAGATTGTGGGCTATAGTCTATGCTTACGTCTATACGTTTCATCTCTCACAAATTATTATTTATCCTTTAATAATAATACAATACAAAGACAAAGTGTTAATGAACCTGTTAGAAAAATATCTGTTATTGGCAGATATAATTATAAAATACTACTTCCTCTTTAGGTTATGATTAAAATTTTATTCCCATAATGTAATTTAATAATTGTATAATATTTTTAGTATAATAATTGTTATTCATGCTACATACACATGCTTATTGAACGAATTATTCGATATAGCTAATGTGTGAACGTATTTGATAGTAAAACTTATAAAATCTATTCAAAACTCCCGCCCATTAAAATTCAACCAATTTAGTTGATAGATTGAAAAATCAGTCGACTGATGAATAGTAGTTGGCTACTATCGATATAGTCGATAGTTTTAATCGATGGTGCCCATCACTAATACCACGGACAATGGGGTTTGAGAATCATGTGTTCACGGCTCTCGAAATCCGAAACCAGCCGGATCGCAGCCGACGATTAGGCGAGGTGCCACGGGGTGTCGCGGAAATCCGAAGTGTATCTACCGGAGGAGGCGATTGTGTTTCAAGGATCGTTGTAACGCTGCAATAAAGACGGGTCCGGGGGAACGGGGACAGGACACACAGCTCGGCGAAAGGTGGGAGTGGCAAGGGTCGTGTAAAAGCCAAGGTAAAACGGAGTTAAATTAATCTTAAGCCCACACTCGCCGCGCGAGAGAACATGCCGCGTTCTTCGCCGGAATCCGCTTTGATTCTTCTCCAACCAGCAATCCCCTAAGAATTCCCTTGGTTGGCTATCTGCGAAATCGATTGGAAAAATCCCATGGAATCTTCCGTTTCATTCGTCGAACCTTTTCCCGTGTAACTCATTCGCGAAATAGCAAAAATTCTCGGTTCGCTGAAACATTATTATCGATATTTAAGTTGTCGCAACTTCGACGTCTGTCACGCGACGGAAATGTTCGGAAGTTCTGGCACAGATTTTCCAGCAGAAACTTTCTTAATAAGTAGAAGATTTCACACTAGTCGAACAAGGTTGATAAAAAGAGAAATCGGCGAGCTGTAGAAGAACAATAAGACGCAATGTGGATGCGTGGAGAAAGTTGCGAGAACAAGCCGACACACGCGGTGCCGAATCGAGTAGAACAGCGGAGAACAACAAGTCGAGGGTGCAAGGACGAAAGCTCGCGACGGTGTCAGCGTTCTTGCAAAAGTACGTCGAAAATAAGTAGAAACGGCCGCGCGAGTCAGACAAGTTCAGGGTGAGGAGAAAATACTCGGGCGCGTGCCAACGTTCTCTAAACAATCGGTCGGAAATAGCGGTTTCGAAGCAACGAAAGTTGTCGGTCTAGAAAATCGACGAATAAGTAGAATGCGCCGCATGAGTCAGACAGTTGCGGCGAAACAACAACAACAACAACAACGTTAAAAATAATTCGAATGGGATATCGAAGATAACGCAATTACACTGGGGGGGAGGCAGATAAATGACGATAAAGTGACAAGAGGGTATGAAAGAATGATGAAGAAAGGTGGTGGTGATTTTCGGTGAAAGACTCGGATCGAGTGGAAAAGCCGGAACTGGTCGGACGGGGCCCGCGAAGGACGACGGGTAGGAAGCGTAAAAATAGTGAACGCGATGGAAAGCCAGTCTTCTGCCGGTATGATTTTCCAGCGGAGGATGGCGCTGTCGGTCGGCCCAGAGCAGGGGTAGATCGCATTTTGAATAATAGAGTCCGCGGTCTATTTATGCCCTGAAATCAATACACCCGCGACTATATCGCTGCCAGAACACGCCGGCACGCCGCTGCCGGATCGTTCGCTGTCGTTCCTTCGTTGTTCGCATGCATGCTCCACTTCTGAACGCGTCTCATTGTACTCGAGGGAGCCGCCTACTATCGTCGACCGTAAATGGGGAGCTAGCTGGCGTTGTTCGAGTCCCTTTCAAACCGGTGATTCGCGAACGAACCCTCCACTGGCATTTACCCGGAGTTTTACAACTTCTGGAGCTGCCTGGACTTCGCTGAGACACTTATCTGTACCCGCGCGAGTTTGCTTCGAACCTTACTGCTTCCACCGGGTCTCCCCAGTATCGTTTCGTTAAGTAATTTCGATGAGAAGTTGGTGCACTGATCTGAACTAGTCGAGAGCCACTGCTGTCCGCCAAACTTTACGATTCGCCTAACCAATCGGACACGAGAGTCATCGTCGACAACCTAAATCGCCAACTGAGAACCACTACCAGCCGCCAACTTGGATCAGCAAATGAGAACCGCCGGTTTCCGGCAACTCTAATTCTGAAATTGATGTCATCCTAAAGTGCAGATACCAATTCTCATTTCTCAAAGTATTCTTGGCCGGTGTTAGATCTGCAATTATTAGGGTGTCCAGTTATACACACCCATGCTGAGCTTTATCGAGCGAAGAGAACCGGTCGAAGGCTTCGTGAGATTCGATCGTCTTCGATATATCGACCGCGAATAAAATCATTAGCAATTTTCGAAATGATGCGGGGAACTCGTACTGATCCTCGTTAAGCGATCAGCCCCATAACCTCCATAAAAGAGGTACGCGGCGATGGATCGTCGGGTCGCGTCGGTGTCGTCCTTTTGCGCGACACGTCGCCATTAATTACAAGGACTTACTCAGCAGTATGCGAGGCGAGGCGAGGCGAGGTGAGGCGACGCGACGTTCGTGAAAAGGAACCGGTTGTCCAGCTAACCAGAATTCGCATGGGCCCCCGACGCATAAGCACGATAAAATGAGAAACGTCCGAGAGAGACGGAGACAGGATTACGTTGACTTTCACCGGGACGCAATTAGGGACGCGATCCGGGATCGTAATTACGAGCCCGTCAACTACGAAGTCGCGCAGAAAAGTTAAGACCCTGTTCCCTGCTTCGTTTCTCGTCGTTTCCCGGATTTTATCCACCATCGATATCGCGACCAGACTGTTTATTCTGTTTATTCACTGTTCCACGATGGAGACTAATCAACCTTGATATTCCCATGTCCATTCAACATGTTGGATAGGTCGTTAGCACCGGATTCTGGTGTTACGCGATGATGTTCGGTCGACGTCGTTGAACGTTCTGCTGGATTTTTATCGTAGAAAATTTTCATTCCTACCAATCTCCATGAATTGGTTCTATGCAAATGGTCGCGGACGTCCAGAGCGAAAGGTAGGACATAAACCAGTCTCAGGAGGATTCAATGGTCACCCTTCCTTCCCCATAGCACTATCAGCCGATATTGCTGACAGTTTCGTCGTCCGTGTCCGGTCGAAATCCGCTGGTACACGTGCGTCGGGACGCAAGGACACGAAGAATACCGGATATGGACTAGACTACAGCCAGACAGCCCGGAATGGAAATCAATACAGTCTCAACACTCGTCGGCTTCTCCCGGCCTCCTCCCGCTCCGCAGCCCCTCGTTTCTCAACCTACCCCAGCAACCTGTCTCTGTCTTTCCCCGGCTTTTTATCATACATCCCCCGACGCCTCTCCCTCCCCACCTCCCTCCAGCAGGGTCCTCTTGTCTTTCTTTCTGGTGGCATCATTGGCTCTGCCGGAGCGGATTCCTATGCCCTAACGCAGATTACACCGCACAATGGATCTCGCTGGGGAGTGCGGAGAGCTCGTCTCCTCTCTCGTCTGGCGAATCTCGCCTCTGCTTTCAAATCTCTCGCCGCGCCGGTGAAAAGATTCTGCTGGAACGGGGTGCGCGGACGCACGAGCCACGGCACTGCGCCGGGTTTTTTAATCGACCGGAAAGGGAATCGATTGTGCCACTGGGTCATCCGCCGATTCTGATGCTCCGATGAGTCCGGGGACAACGAGTTTTGCCTATCGACTCGCCCTCGTTTTCCAAGAATTGTTTCTCGAGGCGGTCCGATAAATTCAATGTTGACGCACCCATTGCACACCAACGATATGCGCTAGGAGGTGCGCGGTCAGCACTTACGGCACGCAATTCTAAGTATGTGCGCGCAGAGTTCTTTCCCTTCCCTTTGCCTGCTATTTTTATTGCGGGCTTTTCCGAAGCGCGTAGGGACCTGGTGAGTCTCTGTTTTTAAAAGATAGATTATAATGGCAAATCTTCTCGTCGATTTTCTCAAAATCAAACTTGCTCGATGGTTTTCACTAGCACAAACTACACTTGCGCGCCAATAGTTTTGTGATCCACCGCGGTTCTGAAGTCAACGCCATAAAAGGCTCGCGAATCGTTCGCCATCTGAAATCGCCGGCAATACCATGTTTGGAGAGTTCTTTCTCTCGTTTCAGCAAACGTAAACCTCTGGATCGCTTCATCTCCTCCTCTACCCTCCCTCCGTTTCTTAACCTTTGCATAACGTTCCCATGACGAATTCAGTGGAACAATGATTCATCATCCGTCGCCACGGATTTTTCCTTTTGCCCTATTGTTTTTGCTCGCCGACGCGCTCCCGGTGCTCTTTCGCCAATTCTTCGTTGCCCCGACACGAAGATCGACGAGATTCCGCTCGGACATCGTCCTAATCGAGATGTATACTAACTCGTGACTGTGCCACTCTCCGAACCGATTAATCAGAAATTACAACTAGAGAAATATATATTTGGTTTAACGCTAGGTTTACGGGACCCGTACAAACGACGAATTCTAATGTTCTTAAGGATCTAGCAGACGAAGAACGATGAATCGGTCCCACGCTGGATTTTTATTGAAATCGTGTGGAAAACATTGGTTTTAGGTTGAAAGAGATAACCACCCAAAATTTCAAGTCGCTAACCCTTCATATAAGGATTATATGATGGGTAAATACCCTTAATTATATCATTTTTTTCTCGGTTGTTAATTAAGATATTCAGATAGAAAAAAATACAAAAATACTCGTATTTACGTCCTTTATATCACATATTTTTTCACAATTGTGATCAAATTATTAAAGGTGGAAAAAAATGATTTAATTTTTTAGAGATGAAAATTGCAAACAACCCTTCGAATGACCATTTCCAAAAAGTCAACAACAATGTTCTGTTACCTATCTAATACATACAAAAGTTGCAAGATGGTCGGATTGGTGGAAGATAGTTAAATATTGAAAAACAAATTAAATTACACCATTACAATAGTATAATAGAATTTTTTGAAAGACCCACCCTTAAGGAACTAAATAATTTTTTTACCCTTAATAATTTCATCAATTGTGAAAAAAATATATGACACAAGGGACGTAAGTACGAATATTTTCGTATTTTTCTTCTATCTGAATATCTTAATTAACAACCGAGAAAAAAATGATATAGTTAAGGGTATTTACCCTCATATAATCCTTATATGAAGGGATGGTGACTTGAAATTTTGGGGGGTTATCTCTTCCAACCTAAAACCAATGTTTTCCACACAATTTCAATAAAAATCCAGGGTGGGGACGATTCACCATTCTTAGTCTACTAGACCCTTTGCGATTACTAAGACTGCAAAGATTTTCTTCCTAGAGGAATTATGTACCAAATTTATTTGTTTGTGTGTGGGGGGGGGGGGGGATATATACATATGTATTATTAGAAAAATGGCCACAAATTTGGATAGAGACACGTTCTTGATATGTTTATAAAATAATGTAAAATAGTTGTTTCCAGAGCTCCGTAAACGTAGTGTTAAAATCGGGAACAGGCTAAAAGTAGGGGCGGATCTGGATGAAGTTCCCGGAGTAGGGCACGCCCGCTTGGCCACCGATGGGTTCGAAATTTCTACAAATTGCTCCGGAGAGTGGATAGTACTCTAAAACGGTGAAGATGGGAATTAGAAGATGAAGGACTGCGGTCCACCTTACCTCGGTAGCTAGGGTAAGGTCACGGACGAGGTCGAAGGGTGTTCCGAGTAAGAATTCACCGTCCTGAGGGGTGAATCACGAGGGGTGACACACAGTGGTCGCGCGGCATGTGGTCGAGAGGCACGGTGAACCAGATATTCGAATGGCATCGACGGCTCGGCCAAGCTGCCGCAGCGGGAGCAGGGGTGACAGTGGCCTGGGGAGAAGGGACCTGGGAGGGGGAGGCGGACAACTGGGTATACGAGGTAGTGAGTACAGAGTATAGAGTGGAGCAACGGAGATATCCAGGTCACAAAACAAGTGTCGTAACCGGGCACGTTGGCACGCTCCTGCGAGCACACTTGCGTCCCCGCGTCACGATTTCGACTCCCACAGCCCGAGTCCCAAGGAACCTGATGCTAACTGTGACCAGCAACTCTCTTGAACAGCCAACAAAACCATGGTACACCGTTCCTGGAGTCGGAGAAATTTTCCAAATGAACGGGGACTGTTGGGCGTGGCCGAGACACTTTCTCGAATCCCTTATTGGCTCGTGGATTTGGGAGCGAGCTTATGATTAGATCGTATAAATACAGGGTGGTATCCCAGACCACCCTTACCACCCATTTATAATCTAGAAAATAGTTTATTTTCAAAAATTCAAAGTGTTCTTTTATAAATCAGATGCGCTCTATCAAATGGTGATATTTTTAACTTCCGGTTCCGGCCGGAAATAGGTAATTGAGACCGGAAGTTACATTTTTCAAATAGAACATGTTATTTTTTTATTTCGGATTTGGATTCTACAAGAAAAAACAAAAAACTTTTGTCTGAAACATTTTTTCGAAAAATGCCCCATCCTCGTCGTAAATCCTGGATTATGCGAAGAGCAGATAGTGAAAACATTATTTCGCCAAGACTCATTTTGAAGATTACTTAAAGGACAAAATGACATTTTTCGAAAAAATGTTTCAAACAAAAGTTTCTTGTTCTTTTCTCATAGAATCCGAATCCGTAATAAAAAAATACCATGTTCTATTTGAAAAATGTAACCTCCAATCTGAATCACCTATTTCCGGCCGGAACCGGAAGTTAAAAATATCACCATTTGATAAAGCGCATCTGATTTATAAAAGAAACACTTTGAATTTTTGAAAATAACCTATTTTTTAGATTACAAATGGGTAGTACGGGTGGTCTGGGACACTCTGCAGTTTGAAAGAAATCAACAAGCACCATCTCCTGTGTGTAGATTCGTCAAAGGGGCGGAGCTAATTGGGCCCAATTCAATTTCGCGGTAGAATTTCAATAAAGAACGTAGAATTTATAAAATCTGAAGTTCTACAGTGAATAAATTGATCATGAAAATGTGGGAAAATAAAAATCGTAAATAATTTTAAATAAAATGGAAACGTCGCTGTGTGTTATCAGTCTGTTTGCAACGTCATAAATCAGTGAACATTCGAGTCTCATTAATCAGCAAATGAAAACGCAGCGGCGTTCGAGTCCCGGTCGTTTAATTGCCAGTCGGAAATTGATATTTCGCTGGAATATAATCGGTGTCGCGAGCGATTGACCGAGGAGTTGGCTCGAAATCACGATCGCAGTTCCGTGGGACAGGCACGAAGTAATCGAAGCACGTGTGAGCGGCCAGTGTCGAGAATCCCAACGAGCTTTCGCTAACTGTAAAACCGAGCACTCTTTTTCTTTCGTCTCGGTGTTCGCCGGGTCGCGATCGTCGACGGTGTCGTATCTAACGATCGGTATCTAAAGCCTAAAACAATTACAGTTTGCTCGATGCTAGGCCGAAAAATCGCTATCGGTTTGAGTTCCGAGATTAGCGCGAACCTGACGGGTTTGCCCACAGGCGCGCGCGAAGAGAGAAAGAGACAAACTCGCCAAGGTAAACGGTTAGAGAAATCTAGCGAGGACTTCGCGCTAAGTCGTAAAAGCGGAAATAAAATGGGCAAAGAGACTCGCGAGTCGACGAAACGATCGTTCCGAGTCGTCTCGCAGACGACAAACCGGAGATTATTTATTTTCCGCGAATATGAAAAATTCCTCGGCGTGAGAGGTGTGTTAACGATCTTGGTGAAGTTACAGTATGTCGCAGAGCTGGACATTCCGAGTGATTATAATTGGGAGTCACCGCTGCCAAGCGAACTTTCAACCCGCTTTCATAATTGAAAGGTACTTTAAGCTCCCGGATGTCAATGGGAAGGACTGTGTCGAATGCGATTGCTAAGGATTATTAAAAATTCGATATGTCGGAGGAGGAATAGATAAAATAATAGAGAGAACAGAACAGCGAGATCGACAGGCGAGGCGATGTCGTCAGCTAGCCGGCCGAGCTTCTTAGAAAGCTGTTAACATGCGAATAGCGTGGTCGTGGACGGCATAACGACACCCGCGAAGACGAGCAGCACGGGAAATTCGTCACGTAAATGCCGGACAATGACTCTATGCTGGCAGCGATCGAAACAGCGAGTCGCCAAGGTATCCGTTAGCTCGGGGCACTATGAAAAAAACCGCGGATCACCTACCGCAGCTCGGGCAACTTTAATGCAGCTGGACGACTAATAACGCTGTAGACCCCGTGTTTTTTTATCCCACGGACGATCGATTCACGGAAATCTTCTGTTCTTGCCATTCGACACGACAGGAAACTTTTTGCTAAATAACGTAATAGCGGTGGCGAGGCTCCACCGGCGATGTTGTTGTTCGGCTGAACTCCGAACAGGTTACGGAGCGTTCCGATCCTCGAGGTTTCTACAGAAGTTGGATTTTCGATTTTCGTCCGAAGTGAAAGTGAACGGGGGCCGAATGTCGAGCAGCGATCGCGAAAGAATTTCGTGCGATAATTTCCGGCGGCGGAAGATCGACGTTGCCGATAATGCCGGCGCGAGAAGGTGTCGGCCACCTTTCACTCGCGAGCGTGCGACTGGGCCGCTTTTCGTCCACCGCAGGTGCTAATTACCGCGCGAGAACGAAGATCCGCGTAGCCAGATATCCACCGGTAAAAGTTTCCTCTTTCCGGATCGCGGATCGAACCAAACACCTATCGGCAGCCGCTTCCGCGTGCTATGTTGTAACCGGCGACCTTGAAACTACCAAATTGCTAGTGGACTTCCGGGCCGACCGGTGGGTCCGTCAAGTTAGCGAGGAACGCATTGTTGCGTAGAACGATCAAAGTTATTATTTACGGCAAAGGAACGGCAAAACCTAACACGTTCAAAAGAGGATACGGTAATTATTTACTTTAGGGGCTGCGTCACCGATTTTGATGACCTTGAAATATGTTGTCAAGGTCATCATTCTGAACAACTTTTCCCTATACATGTTACCGCTGCTAGGTTTTAATTTTCGAGATATTCGCAAAAAACTATTGCTAACACTGTATTGAATTTTCTCTCTTGGATTTTCGTATATATCAACATATATTCGTGTTTCTAACCAAACACAAAATGAATACGGGTATTCAATATCGTTCCCTCTACGACCTAACCACTACTCATTCTGATCGCATAATTTTTGCATTGCAGCTGTAATCCGGAATTTGAACTACTAAGGGAAAAATCATACGAATAGAATGAGTTGTGGTTAGGTTAGGACAAACCGGAGATTATTTATTTTCCGCGAATATGAAAAATTCCTCGGCGTGAGAGGTGTGTTAACGATCTTGGTGACGTTACAGTTTGTCGCGAGTTGTGGTTAGGTTAGTTTGATTTGAAATTGTGGCAATAATTATGCGATCAGAATTAATTGTGGTTAGGTTGTAGAGGAGGCAGAGAGAGCCGACCACGCATACTAAAATCCAAGAGTAGTATTTCAAAATTGAAAGCTCAACAAACAAAAACAGATATGTATGTATGACCAGAATGAGACCCTGTTTTCTCTCTCATCTCCACAGCGTGTTTAGAAGCAAAATGTAAAGAAACGCCGCGCCGGGACAAGCTTGCGTTGCCACGGAGTGTGCAGAAATACGAAAAATTCAATACAGTATTAGTAATAGTTTTTTGCGAATATCTCGAAAACTAAAATCGAGCGGCGGTAACATGCATAGGAAAAAGTTGGTCAGAATGATGACCTTGACAACATATTTCAAGATCATCAAAATCGGCGAGGAAGCCCCTAAAATAACTAATTATCGAGGGTACTTAATTTAATGATAGAAGACGCACTGTTTGGAGATTAAGGTTACGATAATTGTCAGCCAATATAGTAGTATAGATAGTGCCCGTGAGGATCGTAGTTGAGTGGTTCGTAGAGCAGATAACGTGTTCCAGATGTTCGAATAGTATACTTGATGATGTATTGTTCTGATCCGATGGTGAGTGGACTAGTAGATGGGTAACCCACTCTAGTCTTTAATTATTGGATCGAGTTGCGTGTATGAAAAAATATTTGGTATTTTCAAAATCGAAATATTCTTACCGAAGGGTCTTGTGAAAAGTAAAGAATCGCGAAGAATCGACCAGACTCGTTTTCGAATTTTTCACGCGAAAGAATGGGTGAAAAATGAAATCACGTGTCCCCGGATCGTGGGCACGCCTACAAAAAATTGGAATCCACGTACCTCGTGTATGTAGAGCAGGGAATCCCGCTTAGCGCCGAGCAGATGAGCGTCGAAGAAGCAGAAGTACTCTAACCGATCGGTTGTCTAGAATTATTAAGCGTTCGGCACTTCCGTTCCTTGCGATCCTCTTCTCTCTCTCACTCTTCTCCCTCTCCGCTCTCTTTCTCTCCAGCAAATGTACAATGCACGCTCGCTCAACAATACTCCTTACGCGTGCGGGGTATGCAAATGTTAATTGCTCTCCTCGTAGACGTATCGTTCGTCGGCCGATCCCCGGCGTGTTACGCGTTATGCTCGTTATACATAAATTATCATTAATATTAATTATTATAAATATATCTGTGTCTGCAGGTACTTCGCTGTCCTGGTTCGTAGAATTGATTCGAAGAGGCTGTGTGTTTTTGTGGATGATCGGATTTTTCCTGGGATCGATGGGTTCGAAAAAGAAAACTGGGCGGGCCGTGGGTAAAGGGCTGAGCTAAGGGTGCGGTTGTCACAGTTGTCAACAAGATGATGATTTCTGATCGAATCTCTGTCCCCGGACAAAGATATCTCCTTTGTATGTCGAGATGCTCTTCGATTGATGTTCAATCCTGAATGAAACGCTCGTCTCGCTCGCGTACAGATAACTGCCCGCCAGCATATATATATAGAGAGAGACAGACTGCGTGCCGTGTTCTTCGAGTATATAATAAACTTTGTGTTTGCGAGTATGTGTGTGTGTCTCTCGTTGATAGATATCTCATAAACGTTCTCTCTCTCTCTCTCTCTCTGCTCTGAGTATATATATATAATATTTCTATATAATATATATATAGATTTTTATATATATTTATATAACGGTTGTTTATTAATAATAATATTTTTGTATTATTACTTTATCGTTTAGCTTATTATTTTTTTTTGTTTGTTTGTTTGTTTGTTTGTATAGTTACGTTTCTTTCGGAGGAGTCTAGGCACTATTGCGCTGCGAAAAAAGAGGTTTAAGTTTGAAGGTACTTGTTCGTACGAGGTATATGTTCTCAAGGTAGAAGTTTTGAAACGTTCGAACGTTTGCAGACCGTTCTCTCCGTCTCTCTCCCGGCGAACGCCAAAAGGGGAAAAGGGACTGTGTGTTTTCTTCCTCAAGGTTCCGTTTTTTCGTCGGTCTATCCTCGCCACTCTCAGCAGGACGAGGACCGTCGCCGTTCACCTTCTTCGTGGTGAGAGTTGTGCCGCGCGTGTCTTTCACGATCCCCCCTTCAGTTGCTCGCCTTCTCTCTTTCTCTCTTTCTATCTCCTCTTTCTTTCTCTCTATTCGACTCTCTTCGTCTCTCCTCTCTTCTTTTCTTCTTTCTTCGCTTCTTTCTCTTCTTCGTCTTGTTGCTTTCCTTCGTCTCCCTCTTTCTCTTCCTCTTCTTCTTCTTCTTCTTCCGGCTTCGCCTCTTCGTTTTCTTCTGAATGGTGAGCCTTTCACTTGACGATCGATAGCAAGGCCCTCTCCGCCACGGTAGGGTCTCTCACGGAAGGTCAGAAGTCGTTATCACCTACTCGAGCTACCCCGCTTGCCAACCGCATCGCCCTCCGCGCTGCTGCCGCCCGCCTCCCCTCGACGATCTACCAACACCACCATCTGGAAACAGAGAAGTCGATCGTCAGTATCGAACGATGGATTTCGAGCTATTCTTACTCGCAAGTCATTTTTTGCATAGGAATCGATTAAGGATTTTCTGGATTTTTCACCAGTGTTTTTCACCACGAGGAACTTCGTAAATGAAATTAATTGAGATCGCCAGCAGAATGGCGAAAATTGCAAATGGCGGTCGTAGACGGCGTCGCGAGCCTGTTTCCAAGTGAATTTCCGCCATTTTCGCGATCCGGTGGTGAATAAAACGGAGGAGGAGACGTAATATCTTTCGAAATGGAATGGCCGTGTTTGCCGGTGGATCGCGACGAATGCGAATGCATTTCTCTCTCCGCGCAGCCAGAAAATTCATTTCCACGAATACGTTTCGCCCTCCGCGAACTGGCACGCCGTCTGAGACTCTCGGACGACCATCGCGCTCGTGAAAACGCGAGACGAACCCGCGGAATTTATAAGCGGCAACAGTTGCGACGAGGTTAAATTACCGAATTTTCCGCCCTTGCTCCTGACACTGTTGACAACCTCGAGTCTTCACTGTCTCGCGAGTACGCGCTACGCGTTCCAAATCTTCACACGAACACGTTACCTGGATTAAATGAAAAATGCAAGAATTCATACTTTTATATGTATTTTCATTTTTATCGATCAAGTTGGACAATTATCTTCAACGAAATGGCAATGAAAGAACACAAGCGCGACTCCCTCCCGCAACAATGTCCAAAAAACCCTCGCACGCTCGCTGTCTATATGTACATCTTACGCAACAGTATTATTCAACAGCGTCCGTTGCAGAACGCACAGAAAAACCTGTCAGACGACTTTTACTAAACTCGCGAATAGCGTCGACATCGCGGAATATCGTTCTATAAATACCGGTGGCCGAATAAAAATATTCAGCAACAAACTCACAATAAATAAGCTCTGTTTTCGCTGCGTGTCGCGTCTCCCGCTCGCCTAAACGCATTCGCACAGTATGCTGACTCACGAGTGTGAGTACACTGTTCTTCAAAAGTCTTTGAGTCTTCCGTGCGTCGGAAGGATTGAACCAATTCAATTACATGTACAGGGTCTTCGATGTTCGCGAGACAATTTAATGGTAAACATCGTATGTATCGGATGCCGCGGATGCTCGAAACATTTCAAATGCACTTTTAACATATTGAAATTGCAAAAATTGAAATGTTTTGAACGGCACTGTACGCGGCTACAGGTTTCTTAAAAAAATGGGGTCGCCGTGTAAACAGCTTTCCAGCTGGGCGAGAGAGACTGCTGCGCCATGAACCTCCAGTGTTTTATTTATGATTTTTAAAGACCTTCCATTAAAGTCAGCGTGGGGTTCGAGACCTCGAGACCGGCAATAAACTGGACTCATAGTGCAAACATCGAACTGCACCGAGCAAATGAGCAGCAGACCTTCTAAATCGGTCTTCGCCGTATATGGCGCCCTTTACGAGGTTCCATCAACGCGCCATGTTAGGCTCCCATTGGAAACTTTGTAATACATTGCCTGGCTACAGGGTGGTCCAAAGCGTTAACCAAGACGTTGCACATTTCATTCTACAACAGCTTTTGCACAAAACCCGAAACACCCTGTACACTTTTTCAATTCTAAAGAAATCATTCTCTTTAAAAACTACTAGACCGTATCGGAAACATGTAAGAAATCAAGTAAATCGATTTTCCTTCCTCTCGTCGATTTTGAAACACCATGTACAAGCCTTCCCCTTGAAAAGCGAGTAACGAAATAAGCGAGAATGAAATAAATCAATTCTCCTCCTACACAGGAGATTTTCTTTAACACGCCATCAATTTTGAATCACTCTGTAACGATCCGTCCGATTAAAAACTTGAACAGAGCGCAGCAAACGTACGAAACAGGCCAGCTAAATCGAATTTCCTCCGTTAAATAGAACTGGCGACGGTCCGCGCGTCAGGACTTGTCATACCGGTGATAAATGGTAATAATTATTGTCCGGGGGACAACACGACGACACGATATCTCTTCCCCCCCCCCTCTCTCTCTGTGTTTGTATGTGTGTGTGTCTCTCTGTCGAGCCAGCCCATAAATAGAAGGGTAAACACCCTATAAATCAGCGTCGGTGGCCCCGATCGAGCGGGCAAAAGGTAAACGGGGGGCTCAGTTTTCGTGCTCGACGGCCCTGAACGCGTCAGAGGAAAAACGAGAGTCGGTGCGTGTGCCCGACCGGGAGGAGGGTTTCACGGTGTTTTTCATTTCACCCTTCAATCGTCGGGCGTGCGTGCGTGCGTGCGCGCACACATTTCTGCGTGGCCATTTCACACACGCAGAAAAGGTACATTGCGCGACGCAACCCGCCACGCATGCGAACAAGCCGTGAAACGGGAGACAATGGCGGCCCTGGACCTACGTCAACGCGAAATTAAACCAGGCTGATGGAATGGGATCTCTACACCGACGCCGCCGTTGCCATAGGGGGCCACTCTCTTTCCACACCGCGATTACATTGTGGACACTGAGACCCGGTCGCCTTTGTGCCACAGATTATGTTCCTTCAATGAAATCTGCCGCTCGACAGACACTGGGATTGTCCTTTTGTGAATTCGTGCTGTTCCAGATCGATTTAGTCTCTCGTTTAGCCTCGGTTCTTATTGTCGGTGTCTATGTTTATTAAAAACATATTTTTTTCTACTGTTCCGAAGCTGCGTATAGTCTGAGTTTGCTTTCGCTTGGCGAGTACAACAATGTTGCTGTAATCCATTTTTGTTACGGAGAAAAATTTTCGAACTTATTGGAGAGGCGCGACCACACATTTTGATGCGTCCCGTAGCATGGGAAATTTGAAAAATATGGCCGCATACACCAAAGCTTTGGCGACTGTTTCGAACAATCGTTGTTCCTGCCAAGAAAAACGTCAGCGCGCACAGCAGCTTTGAGCACAGATTTTGAAGCGATCTGTAGAACAGGGAGCACGAGATGAACCTTTCGGGCCTCGAGTCTAAATTACTAAAATCGTAGCTTGACGGTGGAACAATGGGCGAAATGATGGGTGCGCGCAGGTAGCCTAAGATTCGCGTTTCAAGCGATGGTATCGATCCTATCGGGGGTCGTTCGATCCCGTCGAGCGCGTCGGTCGGCCTGGGGTTTTAATAAAGCCGCTAGTAATTTATTCGCCGCGTGGTGGGTGAATTACCACAGGCGATATTCGGCTGTGCCGCCTCTCTATAGGGACATTCGTTCTCGCGAGCCGCGCGATCTTCCACGGCGATCTTCCGCAATAATTTCAGAAGCCCGGTTATCCGGACTCGCCCCGTCCCGTAGATTCTACGAGATTCGATCTAAATGCAAGCGGCGGCGCAAAGGAAGGGCACGGTGTCCCCCGAGGAGAAGGAGAAAGATAGCGTGAGAAAATGTACGGGGAAAAATTTTTCCACCCTTCTTTTGCATACCCCTACCGTTCCTCGCGCGAATATATCTGCGAAACTGATCTGAGCCTGAGGAATTTACCGGAATTCATGGTCTATCATCTTGAGCTTCACGGGGATTCTGCAAAGTAGCTATGGGGCGCGCATAACTTCCTGAAGAATTCTTTTCGGTGGAAGATATACCAGTTTAGTAGTAAATTACGTGGTCAAATTTGACGGATATTTCATTTAATCGTTAACTTTCGAGCAACGCACAGATTTCGAGTAGACATTGTTGCAATAGCGATCGAACGGTAATTAATTCTGGCCGATCACCGGGCATTGTTCGATGTGAATGCAGCGAGCCCGTAGGGAGGGAAAGCGAGAGGGGGCCGCGGACGAAGACAGAGAGAGAAAGATGGCGGAAGGAAGAGGTCCGCCAGGTATCGTAATACAATACTATTAGTTGAACTTGAGCTACTTATGAATGACCTTGTCTGGTTCAGGCACACGAACGGTTGCGTCGGCGGTGTCCTTTGTCGTCGGTGTGCGTGACTATGCGTCCTGTGCGTTCTGTGTTCTGTGTTGTGTGTTGTGGCTGCCGAGCTCATTGTTTTTTGTTTCATGCGCCGGTGTATCGGTACACCGAGCCGGGTATCGCAACACCAAAGCCTGTTTCGTCTGGTTCGAAACGTTGTCACTGTTGCAAAATAGAGGTGTTGCGTTTCGCTCGCCTCGCATGACGCTTGCCAGGCCGCTCTCTGCGCTACCATAATCTCCTGCGAGCTCACCCTCTCCTCGTTCAAAGGGATATTTCAAAAGCGAACAATATTCATCTGAATTTTCTGCACATTTAACGTTAACCCCATCATTTACGTTTTCTTACTAATGGCAAGTATCGATGACAATACTTCTTTTCAATTATCTCATTATCGAATCGGACTTTCCTCACGGTTTCTTTAACCCAGTTACACCGATCATACCAATTAGGAGAATGTCTAAGAATTTTTTCGATGGCCAATTTTCACTGGTAATTAACGAATGTATTTCTACTTAGCAATTTTTCATAAAAAGAGCGTTTTCCGGTTGACGAACGAAAACGAACGGAGCTAGAAAGTTTATCGGAGATTTTCTGGAGCAAGTAAACAGGTTCGCTTTCGTGCGACCAGCCATGGTCAAGGCTGAGCGCTATTACGCTCCCGTTCACTGCCTGCAAATTACTATCTTTTTCCGTTTTTTTCCCTCCCCTCTCTGCTCGTTCTTTTTTATCTTGTTTTTGTTCGCAGAAATCCTCTTTCGCGACCGTGTCATTGGCATCGCGAACCTTTTACGTCAACGTGATCGTGCACGCTCTCATTGTCCTCGTTGGAAAGCTCGGAAAACGGAAAAATGCAGCCTCGAAAAAATAAAAGCTAGCAGAAAAAGCGTTCAGTGGCCGAACAAGATGCATTCGCTGCACTTTCTTCATGCCATTGCACTCATTTTCCGGTGAAAATCTCTTTCTGAAAATTTTTACGACAGTATAAAATTTACAAATACAAATTTCAGATTTTGCAAGGTACGTTTGCAATCATTTCGTCAAGGTACAAATTAGGATTCTCGATGTTAAAAATATCACGATGTATGATATCTCGGATGAAAAAGTAATTCATTGTGTTTTATTAATTAACAATTAATTACGCGGGTGTAACATCAGGCTCGTTTCAGAACAAATTAGGATCATAATTACCAGGCAGCGGATATGTGTTCGCGGAAATTCAATTATGCAAATGGAACTCGTTACTTACAGTAATGGCTCAGCCAGATATTTTTAATGTTTTGCTTTTGTTACGTTTCACTAATCATTGGCGCGGAGGTGCTTGAAAAATTTCCATTTTACCTCGACTCTGTGGAAACTGTTCGGCGAGAGAAAATGAGCTTTTAACGGGTATAGCAAAAGTCACGTAACTGGCAGCCTTTCAAATAATACAACCTCTACAAACCAAATCCGTTTTTCGATGTAACAGGCTTTAATCTAGTATTTTTTAAAAATATTTTTAATATATCTTTTAACAGGAAGAAACAAATTCTCCGATATCTTGTTCGCGTAAAAAGACTTATCGAGGTCTGATAAAAGTTGTGAACACTTCTGGCTGATCATAAAGTGCTGTAAGTGCTGGATCACCGAGACGAAACGTTCACAATCCATAGATCGAAAGTCACTCGACTGCGTGGCGAGATCGCAGCCGCGTAAATATTTATCGAGACACGAGGGGTCACTCGGCGGAAGTGGTAACATCGGTGTTGGTATAGGTCAGTTTATTTTCGAACGGAATACATTATCGATCGTGGCCCGTTAATCGTATGTGTACGCGGCGCGGGCAGGAGCGCAAGGTGGCTCCGCATTCACGCAGCTCATACCTTTTTCCCTTTCCGAGCAGAAGTTGCTTGACACCGCGAAAGAAACATGCGGGAACTTTTTTTTATTTATGAATAACCATGATGGTAAAATTCACAAGAGGTCAATCAGCTAGCTCGTTGGAAATTGTCGACGAAACATGCGACGGTTAAAAATCTTTCTCGCGAAACTAGTTAACATAGTACTAGAATCAAAGTTTCTGTAGTTGTTCGACAATACTTTGAACGGTATTTGCGAATTCTTTTTATATAAAAATATTGACAACGTCCAAAATTACAGCGGTATTACAGGGCCCCTCGCAGAAGATTGTAAAACAATAAATGTTCCTTTCTATCGATCTTATATTTGTTTATAAACGTCGAAATCTGAATTGCTGAATTAGAATAAACTGCAGAATTGCTTCTAAGTAAAAAAAATTGATCGAACCAGTGCGCCGAGAACGTGGATACATCTTTTATTGTGAAACAATGTCGACACTCGATAATCTTTTTAAACAAAACTAATCGGTCTATCAAAATCAAACTGTTTCACGTAGAAATTTTTTCATATCGAAGACACAGATACGCGAAGCAGCGAAACGTGTCCACAGTTCGTAGTGCGCGGCAGCCGGGAATGTGCATCGCTGGCTGTAAGGACAAGCGACGGAGACAATAGCTGAGGATGCATTTTTGTCCGACGTGTGCACGGTGAATCCCTAATAGGCTATGGGAGTGGTCTCGTTCGACATATCGCCGTAAACGCGCGCCACGTTCACGCTTTCTTCGGACTCGCCACGAGAACACCTGTTACCATAAGTACCAATTCGAGTTATCGATCAACGTGTTCGAAACGCTCGACGTCGATCCATCAAAAATTCGATATTCAATAAGCATGGTCCATGTTTTTTGAGTCAGCCTGTACAAAGTCGTTCGAAAGGCAGTGGTGCGATTCTACTGAATCTGTTCGACTAATGCGGTAGACGTTCCAGTTCTAGAAGGGCTTCCATCTTCCGGGGAAAAACTTCTAAATCCTATCTCTGTTGTCTCTCTCGAATGTTTCAAGGAATGTACATTGTTATAAGTGTTACGAATAACATCTACACGTTCCAAATAATATAAATAAATAAAGCATTCTACGAGGGTATCTATTTTTCTATTTTTTCTTGACGATCTTCACAGACTATAAATATATGAAGAACCACGGTCTATTAATAACGTTCAAAGGGTTCTTAATTTATTTAGAACCCGATAGAACCCTTATTGCAATAAATAAAAAGCTAGACTATAATAATATTCCATATCGCGAAGAATTTATAACCATCCCATCATTCTTTTACATTACCTCGGAATAAGTTTTGATCAAATCATTGTTGAGTTTCAAACGTTTATGTGAATTATTTTCGTTTATAAAAATTCTTAACAATCCCATCATTACACAACTATTTCCAATACAGCGCTCTACTGATGATTCTGTAACTGCGGACAGCGTGGTATTTTTGCACGAAGAAATGTATGCACATTTTACGAAGATTGATAAACGAATCCGCAGAGTAGCAATTTTCTGCGTCACCCGGTTCCGTGTAGAAAAATTCTCGTCCCGATCGGGTGATTCGTCGACATTTGAACACAGGCTCTGGAATCGGAAAGAGAAATTGCCGGTGGCACGCGTTGGCCATTGAAAGGAAAAAAATGGCAAGTTCGCCGGCGTACACAGGTGGAGAAGGAGCGGCACAGGTGCAAGGATCAATATCGGCATTAGTCTGGGCTAGATGTTTCCCGGCCGTCGGGAGTCACGAGTGTAAAGGTTAGCCGGGCTTATCTCACGCGAATGCCGCGTTAATAATTCGCGCTGCCCGCGTTGTTTAACTGGAACAGTCGAGTCGATTTTCGGATTCCTGACTCACCGAATCGCGGTAATTCAACCGATCAGACTTGACGATAAGTCGGCCCATCCACGGTTATTATATTCCACTCTGGGTCGACGGGCTGGAAACGTTCCCGAGGATTTCGATCAAGACCGTACGCTGCTAATTACGACGAAACAGTGTCCCGTAGAGCTTTCGAACAAGAGAACATTTAAATTTCATGTGTAAAAACGTAAAATTTCGAATTCAGTTCGATCGAGATTCAATTAAAAATCAAACACTTCCATTGAGAACCGCTAGTCTAGCTGCGAAGTTTAAAGATGGAACATTTCCATGCAGTGGAAATTTGATCGAGCCACGTCTACGAGAACAGAACTGTAAGGTTTCTAAAAATGAAATTCCGCGGAGCCCCCAGTTGAGAATCACTATCGCTGTCAGAGTCAGACGTTCCAAGGAACTCTTGGTATGGTGGGGGCAATGTTTTCAGCTCGGTCAGTAGTGTCAAGGGAAAGCGCCCATAATGCAATCCCGGGATGAACTATCTCTTGCAAAAACATCCGCTCGACGTCGGAACTGGAAGCGATGTGCTCGAGCACCTCGCGATTCAAAACCATACCAACTTCCAAATAACTTGATCGATCACCGATCGCTTGTTCATTGTCCACTCAACTTGTGGAAAACCCAGTGCGATTAAATTACAATTATTCAATTAGAATTCGATCATCTTTGAATCGATGCAAAATTTGTATAAAATTAGAGTGCACTCGTCGCTGTCGTCAATATTCGACAGACGTTCAAAGGTTCTGATTTCGATGAAGTTCGAGGTGTTGGGAAATGTCGTGCGCCGACTCGCGAGTCGCTCAAAGCTCCCACTAGTCTCTGTTACGCGGCGGACTCGGTCACTCGCACTGCTCGGAGTGTGTCGGCCTGTGTGCACTCTTCGTTCAGCCTCGTGTTGCGTGCACACCGACGGACGGTCGGACGGACGGTCGGACGGACGGACGTACGTACGGCCGCACGAGCCGTCGCGAAGTAACAGAGGAGCAGTCGTCGTCGTCGTCGTTGCGGCTGTATATGTGGGCTAAAAATGATACGCTGGCTGAGGTGACGTCATGCGAAGTTAGGCCGTCTGCCGACGACTGCACTGGCTGCAGCTTCGCAGTTGTTATGGCGATGCACGCGCCGCGAATCTTCCTCTTTCTGGCTCTTCCACGCCGAGAACGACAGATCGTGCTCTGTCGTTTCGTGGAGAACCCGAGAACCCGTCTAATTGCAAAGACCGTGTAACGCTGTCCACAACTATCTCTGGCTGTCTACGATCGTCCAGATCCACTGTCAGCAGCGTCGCTGTCAAGGACGAATTCTTTAGCGTTCGCGTACGAACAGCTTTTTTGCACGCGCACTCTCGTTCCCGTTGACCTCGCAGACGCATCTGACCCGCTTCGTCCTGTCAACGTCGTTTTTCCTACAAGCGGCGAGCTAATCTCGCTCCCGCTGCTCCGGAACTAGACCCTAGCGCAACGAGATTGCTATGGGCTAGGTTCAGGAATATAGACTACGGCCGCGTGTGTGGCCGAGTGTTTTCACACCGGAGAACTGTGCTCTTTCGCTTTCTTTCGCCGATTTTCTAGGGAGTCGGAGCCAGGCATACGGTTCGTTTACAGGCAAGGTAACACAACTTTAGCGTCCCCGATGCGCGGATCCGTCGACTAATTAATCTACTCGAATGTTTCAATTGTTTACGGTCTAACCGCAATGCGCGCAAATACTTTCCACGAAACTTTCTCAACGCGATCAATGGGTGCTCGCAGCGTAATATCGAATACATTTCCAGCGACGGAGTTAATGAGCCGGCGGGTGTCCGCCGATGGCAGCGAGTAATCTCTCGTTTCCCGCGGGAGCCCCGCGTCGCGCAGAAATGCCCCGAAGGCCCGGTGGCCATTATTATCAAGCGAGTGTTAAAAATGAGCCGAGAGATGTGTTATGCAGCTGGCTGAAAGGGGTACATTATTCATTTGATCTCTCCGGCAGCCTTGACGCGGCGCGCAGTCAGCTGATGTGCCGATCAACTCTGATATTCATGGTGCCACTGGAGCAGAATTTATATTCCGTCGACAGATCCAGCGAGAAACTGTTCTGCTCGAATGGAAAACAGTACGGCGGATTATGCGATTCCCAGCGAAACACCGCTCTTCGAACAATACCGAGCCCAATAAAATCGCAAGACTTTCCAATTGCCTCTCCCTCCTCCCCCACAAGCTTTCGACACTTGTTATATCTCGTTCTATTCATTTCGATGTGCAGAATACGAACGTGACTTTCGTTTTCTCGCGGACATTACAACTTACGGATATAAGAAACTGTAAAGTTCAGTCAATCGATCAGCTCAGGCTTTACGGGTAGATAGAGCTACCAGCACACAGTAAAATGTTACGAGCCACTATTAATTGGGACCACCGCAAAGACTGATTGTAATTGGCCTTTGTTTGTTAATTTGCTCGGTGTTTTTGGCTAGTGCGTATAAACAATGCGAAAGAACTATGGAAATGGAAGTTTATTTTTTGGGATGGTTAAACATGTTTGGTGCGGTGTATGTCGATGTTGTCGGTAAACATTGAGTGCTAGTTGGTTTTTTACTGTTGTTTCAGAGCTGTTTTACGTTCGAACGAATGGGTTGGATTTTTGAAAATTGTTTGAAAACAACGCACAGTGGAGTATTTGCCCGATTTCGGCGGCCACAGCTAGTTCACAATTTGCTCAATATTGAAACTGCTGTGACTTTGCTAAAATTGATCCAAATTTGATGAAAAACGAACCATTTTAAAGCTTGAGATTTCTACTTTTTGTACTTTATGCCGTTTTTACTGAATCGGATGTTTTGGGTGCAAAATTTGTTCATAAAGAGGAGCGTATCAGATTGTAAAATTTGTAGCCATTTTTCAATCAAGTAGTGCGGATAATAATCAATATTTTAACGTTATTCGTCTATTTTATGTCCACTTCCGATAAGTATAATCATTTACAAATAAAATATCTCTTTAGAATAGTTATTACAAAGACTAATCAGTATTTTTGCCTTATTCGTCTATTTTATGTACACTATCAAAAAGTGTATTTACATTTACATTTAAAATATTTTTTTTAAATACTTATTATAAAGAATGCTGTGTTTTAAATATATAGCCATGGCGAAAAGTATGCATTTTCCAATATTTAAGATAACCTTCACGTGATTTTCAAATGTCTATCCAAGGTCAAATCAATGACACCATTTTATGTTTCCCTTGAACCATACTGTTACACTTTAATCGACTCATCCTGTATATTATTTAAATTTTATGAGTGTACGGTTTTCTTGTTTTAGTGTATATTGTATGTTTATTATTATTTAGTATTTACTTAAATTAATACGGAGTTATAACGAATGCAAACATGCAGGATATGAGAAACGCTGCGATTTTCGCGCGCGCTATATTTTCGTTAATCAGAAAACATCACAGAATACAATGGCATAGAAATGAACACAGGAACTAGCCCGGAAGTATAACAAAATCATTACCAAAGTCTTAGAATCATCAAGAAAGTAATTCATCGTTGGTTATCTTTAAATATTAATAATTACAAAAATGTATATAGCACAAAAGCGAATTTCTCTTAAAAGTATACCCTATACTTAGCTAAAAGAAAAACTTGTACAAAAGTTGTACGTTGTACAAAACAAAAATCTGTTAGTGAGGTAAATGAGGTAAAACTGACTAATAGGTGAATTCGTTGAGAAATGAAAGTGGTTCACGAAACTTCAAACTTTCAACAAACAGTGTTTAATGGATACATGAATGGGCAAATGAATTATGGGAGGTTGTTTCCCAGACATTCAACTAACTCAAGCCAGAAAAATTTTACAATTTATGTAAAATTTTTAAAATTGTATTTTGATCGCTGAAATCGGACAGGTGGTGTTTAGTTTTTGTAGTTTTTAGCTATCGTTGATATTTTTCAGATACGTTGTTGGCGATGAATTCCATGTCCCGATAAAAAGCATAGAAGAATCTACGAGAAGTCGAAGTTTTCGAATTGATAAAATGTTGAATATAATAACGACAAGTCTGTCGATAATGGAAAACAACCTGCCTATGCTGACACCTACTGTGTACTTCTATATAATTAGATTATTTGTTGACGTAGTCAGAACGTCCTGAGACTTGAACCGTGTGTGATCGTCTAGTCGTATAGAACCTCTTTATACTCTTCGTATATTATAATAAATCAGTTTACAAGTGTTCAATAAATATAGCTTGCTTCCCATAAGCGATCACATACCTCAACAGATAAAATGATATTCCACTAATGTGAGAAATTCGCGGCCTATTTGCAAACGGCGCGGCGTCGTTGTCCCAGTAAAAACACGCGGGATTTTCTCGGTCAAGCGAGCATCGTCGTTGGTAACCTCTTTAGAAGCTGTCGAGGAGGATCGTCCGGGGGCCTGGTAAACGTTCGCACATTCTGCATCGGTAAATAAAACCGTCCCGAGGTCTGGTTTAGCGCCAAGCCGGTAACTCGATGAAGACGTTCACGCTCTCGCCGAGGCGTTCGACGGGGCTTTTGAATTAGGCGAGCGTCGATTTTCGCGTGCAAACTCTGCCGGGATGTTCGCGGCAGAATTAATCAGTACCCGGTAAATTCTTCAACGCCTCGTCCGCCGCTAATGTCATCGGTAAATCTCATCAACGTCCCGAGGCATCGAAACCGACGCTCCTCCCCCCGATCTCTCGGGCAATTAGGACTGATCTACAGGGACTCGTCTCAGCAATGATTTATTGCTAAATCTGGCTGACAGTAACATCGTTCTGCTAGTCGAAATGGAATAATCGATGAGAATGGATTGCGACGTTTGCTGTGGGAATGTGTCGTGTGGCATTACCCTAAGACTCCAAGGTATACAGGATGCGCCATGCGACATTTAATAAGCAGCAACATTGTCTCGGTTATTATTAACGATATCAGAACAACGCAAAGAACAGCATCGTCTAAACTAATATTGCAACGCTGGCAGAAAAATCGCCAAAGTTCCAGTTGACAGAAAGAACAAGAATGTTTGTGGAACGTCGAGTTGAAACAGTCCCGAACATAAAATTACCCTGCATTGCCACAGCTGTCGGGCTTGCTCAAAACAGTGTCTCACAGTTAACTTTATCTCCGAAGGACAAAGAAAGCCGTTGTACCGTGAATTTGCAGCAAACGGTTCGCTAAACACAACACCGATTCATCGCGGAGAGAGACATTCAGTCTGATCGATTCATGATCGTTGCATAAAGACTTGCGATTGCTATTCTAACAGAAATGTAACATGAATCTAGTCGCAACTCGATCCAAACTTAGTACAAACCAATCCGTACGCGGTGCAATCTGGACCTAAGCAAAACACAGAGTTTGCATAAGAAGCTGACAAGGTAGGAAACATGGCGACAACGGGGCTGAAATCGAGTTCGAAAAGATTGAAACTGGAGTAGGCTAGCGCAAGAGAGCCTTGGAGAAGCGGGGACCGTTTGTAGGATGAATGGGAGCGATGCGTCGGGCGAAGTATGATGAAAAGTGGGAGAACGAGTCTGCTTTTAGAGACCGAGGATTGACTCTTTTTAGACTGAAAGGTTCCTGGGGGAAGCCCCGAGAATTTTTCAAGCCTGAATGTGAATTTTCTAGTGGTGGAAATGAAAGTACACTTTGAATCTCGCGTCAGAATCTTTTCTAGAGGAATTGGACAAGAGTCAGAGTACGGAAAATACAACGTAAACATCAACGCAAACAATCGTTCAATGTGTAGGGACAAATGTAGCATTTTATAGAGGACTTTCGTCGCTAAGTTGGTCATTGGCTCAGTGAATTTCCTAGGGAAAATTATTGCACAGGTTGGTGCGAGGAAAAGACTCGCTATCATCACAGTCCCGAGATCCCAGCAGCAATAAAGGTCAATAACTATTTGTCTGAGGACGCGCTTACGCAAGTGTCGGCTAGCTGCCAGGTATTTCTGGCTGACACGTTCCCTAGGGGTCACTAGATTAACCGAAGTAGCGAGAATTAGCGTCGATTTACTCCGATCCAGACAGAACTTTTTTTTCTTGCTCTATTCGACAAACAAGAGTTTTATATACAGGGTGTCCCAAAATTCGTGTACTTTCCGGAAATGGGAGGTTCCTTGGGTCATTTGAAGCGACATTTTCCTTTACAAAAATGACGTCGGCGGCTTTGTTTAGGAGTTATTAACGAAAAACACGGACCAATCAGAGTGCGGCTATAGCGAACGGATTCCAACTCAGCGACAGGTCCCGCTCAGCGTAACGGCGTCATTGGCCGAGCCAGAATCAATCCGCTGTAGCTGCGCTCTGATTGGTCCGTGTTTTTCGTTAATAACTCCTAAACAAAGCCGCCAACGTCATTTTTGTAAAGGAAAATGTCGCTTCAAATGACCCAAGGAACCTTCCATTTCCGGAAAGTACACGAATTTTGGGACACCCTGTATATATATATATTACTGGACAGTGGTGCGCGGGGATTATCAAAAGCGTTGTATTTTTGGGTTATGCATAGGACGTAAAGTAGGAAGGAAGCGTTTCCGGTTTGCCGAGGTTCCTCTGTCGTCGGCCATGTTTCATTACGTATCAAGTTTTACTTGATTTCGCGGCGAGAGATCTAAATGGGGTAGGTGCGACGAGAGACGTAAATGGAGGAGACGCAGCGATCCGTCGTAATTCTCCCGTAACCGCGCGTTTACCGAGAAACGCCGCAGCCGGTCAAAACACTCTCCCGTGAAATTGGGACGCGTGCCTATTTTTCGGCGCGTGACGCAATCAGTATGCACCGCGGGTGCATCTTGCCCGGCCGGATGCTTTCCACTCGATCAGTAGCCAGCCGGACCGGGTCACCACGGCGAACATTTAATTTTATCGTGTTCGCACACCCTCTGTGGCCGCCGTCTTACCACGGACAACACGGAATAATCTATAATGTATAACATAAAAAAATGGCTAGAACAAGTACCATTTCCCAAATGTATCTCCACTGTTCGATTTTAAAATGTATTTTCGATAATAGAGACGAAACTTGATCAAATTAATGATTAGACAAATTAATTGCACGAAGAAAATATTCGAGAGAGGGTTGGTCGGACCGTTGCAACAAGGAAATTGATTAAAGTTGCAATGTGTCGTTGCATTCGGTCGGATACCGTTGACCCGGCCGTGAGCAACGATGTTGCAAGCCGGGAATTAAATTTACGCGAGGCCAACCGTGTCTCACCTCCGGCCAGTGAAAACAATCACGGTCTGTACAAACAATCTCGAGCTGGTTTGTTTCCGCTCGCTTTTTTACCGCCAAGAAATCCCTAGTTGAACTTGATTTCTCGGTCGATCCCTGACTTCGTTTCACGCAGCATCTTCTCGCTTCATACCAATTCATACAACACAAAATACAGATTCGCCTAGCATCCTTTCTACAAATTCTTATATTCCATCTATTAATAACCTGAGATTATAGGACGCGACCTCTCTGACCGTAAAAGATTTCCTAACCCTGCCACGTATTTCCCCTAGGCTCGAGAATTCTCGACGATTCCCTATCGTCGCTGGAACGTCGCGTTTTAAAAGGATCTTGACGAGCGGGCTGTAATCCCTTCGGTAAAGATCTGCTCGCAAATACCTCGGTGGCCTGGTTAAAAATGCATTTCTGTACGAGAAGGGTTTCCCCGTCCCAGAAGGGGGATACCCATGCCCGGATTCAGCCAATAAACAGAAACCGGTAATGCAGAGAGCCCGGAGACTTCGGTCGATCAAACAGAATCGAATGACAGCTCAAATATTGGAATATCGAGACGCTATCGACCCTTCCCTCCTCCCCCCACCAAAAAAGTAAAATGCATCACGACTGGCATTGGCTAAATTCCGGGTCATCGCCCACTTCCGTCACAGTTTCTCCCAAGATCTCTCTTCAGAGGGAAATTCTAAATGCCGAGAAACTACACGGATTGTTTATATGTATAAATCAATATAAAATTGGTATTATTAAATGAATTAATTTTTTATGATTCAGCTAGAATCGCTGTCGAGACGAAAGAAAAACGAGATATCGTTAATCCGGAGTGAAAATCGAGTTCGCTGTACCGGTAGTGCGTGCGCGCAACAGAGAAAATCGGTACGGAACGATGAACCTTCCGCCGACAAATGCCAGAATCTTCGTTGAAAACACTCTTTTCCTTCGGTCGGTGTTTCGCGAAGAGTAAACACCGTTGACTAAATATTTTCCTCGGCCGTGTACTCAGTTGCATGACGAGAGAAAGAGAGGAAGGTAAACAGGTGCAGAACAATCCTGATAATTTGACGAAACACCGGCCGACAAGAGCACTTGTAATTTTCTGTGGAATTTTTTCTCGTGTCCGTCTCTCTTTGAAACGCAGCTATCCATTTCGAAAGTCTCTCGACATTAAGGGGACTTAATACATACGTAGGAAAAACGACTCGACGCTAAACAAATTTTTCCTTTCATGCCGAAGCCTCTTTCAACGTTTTTACCACTTTCACGAACCAAGCAAAACCGTTTTATTTTTTTCTTACCAGTTACCATACCTTTCTTTTGACTTTTTCGCAAGCTGCAAAGCAAAAGAGAATTTATCTGCAAAAAATTAAAACGCTGGACTCTTTTTCCCGACTGCTATTTAGGTCTCCTCTATTCCGCAAAAGTAATGCTAATTGATTTTTTGGTGTGCCAACGAAAACTGCAAATCACTTGGAAGGCTGGTGTTTCGTCCAGGATATGAGGACCCCTGAAAGCGGGGTACAACCGCGGAGAAATGATTTGTGCGTGGGCGTAATTCGAATACGCGGTAACAAGTACTTCCCCAGTCAATTGATTCAATTGATATAACCCCGTAATGTGCCGTGTGTATCGCAAATACCGGACGATAATTCGCTGTTTCTTGTGTTGTTTTTCGTCCAAGTTGCGTTGCGCGACAGAGAGATTATGCATTAGTGCCCTATTGTTCCCGATACAGAGAAAAACTAATGGCCTCTCCACTCGACGTGCCATTATTCTGATTCCATTTACATTCAGGATTTCGCGTTTCGCGAAACCGCGCCGAATTAGACTTGGCCTAGTTTCGAGTTGGACAAACATTGCCCGACTTTGAATTATCGCCGCGCAACTTTCCGACTCGCTACTCGTCTCTCCCACCCCAACACCACCCGGCTCCTCTTCCCCCTGACGCCTCACGCCCCCTTCCGCTGAGAAAATGGCCCTAGGTATGCACTCTTCCGCCGTCACGAATCTTCGTCGCACAACTTTCGTATTTGGATTCAGCGGTGCTCAAACGGTACAAAGAAAATCCCTACGTTCGAAATGAATCGCAAAGTATTTGTTAGAAATGGTCGCATCGAAAAGTGATTCGCAAACTGAAGTTTAAGAACCGTACGAAAAACGGCATTACGGTAGACTACGTTTAAGTGTCGCGAGAAAGTCCGGGCGTAGCTAGGAGGCGCCAGTGATCGGCCGAGATTTTCTGCGGCATGGAACGAAATCGAGAATGCCAAAGGCTGTTTCGTTTCCTTTTTTCCCTGCTGTTCGAGTCGGTGAGTGGCACGGTTACGTAACAGAATCGTCGACGACGACGACAACAACGACGACGACGGCGGCGGCAGAAAACTCGTCGCGGTAAAACGCGCGAGCCATGCCCGCTTATCTCGTCCCATTCTCGTGCCGCGACACGACATTGGAGGCCGTGGATGTGCACCGTGATAATGCACGCTGTTATCGGTCCCCACGGAGAGCCGGTCTTTCTCTCTCTCTCTCTCTCTCTCTCTCTCTCTCTCTCTCTCTCTCTCTCTCTCTCTCTATGTGGCCGAGCCTTCTTATCGACCGCTATCGATGTAGCATCGGATAAAACCGCGACGGCGGTTCAACCGACGCCACAAATCTCTTCCCGAACAGTTTCGAGGAACTACAGGCGCACAGAAAAATCAACGATCGACTACCGATTTTCTAAGGAGTATTCTCAACTGGAAACCCTGCACGAAGCTGTCCAAGGAAAAACTAAATCCATAGTTTGACACGTGTATCACGTGTTCATGTTCTTTCGAGACGATTGTGATTATGGATGTTCTTCCAGATTCTCCCTTAGGCGTTCCATCTAATGTTTAGTAAAAAGCGTAGACCACTGAACTAGCGCGTTTTTTCCAGAATACGTAAAACAGGTAAACACTCTGGTGAACACGTGGACGACTCTGAATATCTATAGAACCGTCGAAATTATGAACATTACGATCTATGGAAAACTAAAGACTTTGCAATGAAACCGCAATGTAAAAACGTTGAAAGATAAGCTGTGATTACAATTGCAAAATTGTAAATAAATTGTAACCTCAATTAATTAACTTTCCGATTTTATACGGAAAATCGATTTTTTAGCAGATCTTCACGTTTTATGGTCATTGGAGTCATTTTAGACTATTTTTATCAAGATGTGTGTGTGTGTGTGTGTCTGTGTGTGTGTGTCCGTTTGTATGGTATCAAATTTTTCGTTAACGTTTTCTGAAAATGTAACAATGCGATCAGAATGATGAATGATGCAAACGACGTGCCCCGCTGTAACTTAGAGTTGATTAGATTTTGGTCCACTTTGGTCAGGTAGTTTTTTTCGAAAGAAGTTCACTCAACAATGTAATTTATACGAGAGGACCGAAATTTTCCACCGAAGAAACAAACTTAATTCCATAAAAAAATTTTTAATTTTTTTTAAATTTAAATTTTTTTTAAATTTTTGTTTTATTTATGCAACTAATGTTAATGTTACCGCTTACAATAATCGAAAATTATTCCAATGCAAGAGTGAATTTCATCTCTACTCTCGAGAATACATTTTCAAAGAATATCGATGAAAGTACAAAAAAATATTATATTTCATTCTTTGAAAAAACAATCAGTTTGAAACGAATTATTAACTGAGATTAAAATGAAAATTAATATAAAATATATGATAATTATTAATAACATTGATGTTGCAGACGGATTGGTTAATGGAGCACACATGCGGAATATAAAAATTTATTACTTTTCAAGAAAATACTAAAATTCCGTCTATATTGTGGTTAGATTTTCAATTGGCCAGAGTAGCAGTGAAAGTAAGAACTTGTTATCGTGATTATATGAAAAATGCAAATATTCATCAAAATTTAACACCAATAATAAAAATATCGAATCGCACGTAGTCAATTTCCAGTGGTTCCTGCTGAAGCGATTACGATTTATAAAAGTCAGGGACAATCATACGAGAAAGTATGTTTGAATTTTAAAACATCAGAGAAACGAACTTTAAAAATGTTGTATGTAGCACTGAACAGAGTTTCAAAATTGAGCGGTTTATATATTTTGGGACAATTTAAATTAACAGTATCGCGAAAAACCAAGATCAATACTGCAAACCCGGATAATGAGGAGTTCCATCGTTTGCGACAAACTAATTAAGATAATATATTTTGCAACATTAGTATGCTATAACAAGGAACCATGTGCAATGAGCAATGAGCATACGATGTTGGTTTAATGCGATGCCACATAGCAAACATTTTGATAAGTAAAAAACTATTGAATTTCCCTGAAAACGTATAATCTTCTTAAAACGTACACTTTATTTTTTTGTCTTCTTGAAAAATTCAAAAGACTACAAACGTCATGTGGTTGGGCATGACGGAGGGATTGCCTTTAATTTTTAGCATTTCCTACGAAATGTACACTAAATAAATAATGATAATAATATCCTGCAACTAACGAATCGGGAAGTTCTTTGTGTGGCTCGTGGAGATTCACACACAAAATAAAAAACATTAATAGATGCAGGCCCTACTAGCCATGTGTACCACTAACCCTCTCGCGAGCTCGCAAAGCGAGCGAGCTACAACAACCCTACCCGCGAAGCGAGTGAGCAACAACCCCCCTCTAGTCACTTTATTGAATTAATTATGATTTCGAAGCATGTCTACAGTTTTTAATTCTCCTCGGATCTTACGGTTCTGTTAACGCGTCTGCATTGATTTACATGCTTACCACGAATGCGATAAAAACGGAAGAAAGAAAGATAATTTGTTGCACCCAGTCCGCTTCATTATTTATTAACACGTTCATTATCCGCGACCTATGTGTCGATCTTAACGATCGCCACGGAAAAACTGAATAAATCGTACAGACTCAAGGACAATAATTATCGTGACAGCCGTTCGGATATTAATGATATTTCTTTCCCCTAGACAAAAACTAAGCGAACTGTCAGGTATGCAAGTTACTAGATACCATCGCTAGACCGACAGATTTCAGTTTATTTAATATTGCAACCGCTGCGAATAATTTCCTAGAGCAGAACACTGAGAAAATATTCGTAGGCTCGTACACTCGAGACGAGTATTGAGAGACAGAAAAAGGTTACTGGTTCGTGCCGTAAGGAGCAGACGATTTCGAGAAAAGAATGGAAACTGGCTCGTGAGCATTATGCAGAGCGTATTCTTCGGAAACGTGTCTTGTTCGCGAGAAGATCCGACCTGGCGGACGTTAAACAACCGTTTCCAATCCCGAGCTCAGTCGGATTCGTTTCAATCAGCAGCGATATCTGAAGATTTAAATTTCCAAGTGGCGGCGGCCAGTCGTTAAATTTGAATTTGTAATCAGAACGGACTCGTTCCGACGAACACTTCTGCTTGCGACGAGTCGTCACGCAGCTCGCGGCTGTGCCTTCCAACTCGTTTCTTCCTTTCCCCTAGCCACGATCGCGAAAGATTGCCTCAGATTCGAAGCAAAACGAACGAAATCCTGTCTCGCGCCTACGAAGACAAAGAAATCGGGTCGTAAAGTCCCTAGATACCGTCTTCGGGATTGTCTCACGCAGCCAGCAGGTTCGCCACACTACCGGAGACACGTGAAAAATTTCGAACATACAGATAAGCCTCTAGGACACATGAAAAATATCACAAATAAAAACCACGCTTTGAAACGGATTTTAGAGAAAACATTCACAATTTAGAAGTATAAAAT